>WKFP01014863.1:14520-109858 GCA_011057875.1 Pterocles orientalis | reverse complement strand
GGGGGGGGGGGGGGGGGGGGGGGTCATCTAGCAGTATGAAGCTGCTGCTGAGGGATAAAGAGCATCATGTAAAAGAGATTTCTGAGGATTTGGGATTGCTTTACAATGAGAAGGGTTCCTCAGAGACATTAGAAAGGTCTGGCAGAGTGCCTGGACCTGGTTTGGTGTAGGCACAAGTTGTTGTCCACTCTCACCTGGGGAGTACAATAGCAGCACCTGTTGATGAGGCTTTATTTGCCCGTATCAATTGTTTTGAGCAATATTTGTGTGCATGGAAAGTTTAATGATTGATTCACCTGTACACTGAGACAGCAAGGCCATGGCCATTCTCATCTTAAAACAGAAGACTGAAGTTCCCCCAGGTGTTACATGCTTGCCTGTTTCTCAGGGACACTTGGCCACAGAGGCCACTGGCTGTGCAGATCGGCACCTGGCCCCAGGTGCACTGGATGCCCTGGAGCAGCAGCTCCCACCTCTGGAAGGAGCTCAAAGAAAAATATTTGGGGTTTAGCACCTTCTCTGCAGACTGCATCTGGGACAAGGCAATGATGAAGATGCTCTGCAGTGGTTCCTGCAGAGCCCTTGCTGCAGCCATGGAGCACACTTAGATCCACCTGTCATGTGTCCAAACTTACCTTTGGGCAGGTTGAACTAACATGAAAAACTGTTTAACAGACCAGATGTCACCAGTGCTCCCCTGGACCCTGCCAGCTGGTACAGTCACCGGTGGGGATCTCCTATAATGCTGCCTGCTGAGGGTTCATCCTCCCCAGTTGAGCAACTGCAGCAGCCCATGGCGCTTAGGCCAGGACATAAAACCTGCTTTTTCTGTTTTGAAAGAAGATTTCCATCTGCATAGCTCTTCTGTTGTTAAGGTTACAAATCCCTGTAAGTTGGGCTGTGAAGGTATCCCTGAGCATCTGCACTCACTCACTCTGATGGGACGGACTGGCAAGCCAATGGAAGGGAAACAGTTTTGCTCCTCGCACATGGAATTTAACTCCAAATATGCTTCAGCTGTGAGAGGAATGGCTCCCTGCAAGGATGTGATCCTTCAGTCTAGAAGTACTGGCTGTGCCATTTCACACAAAACAAAAATTCCCAGGAACACATAATTTCCCTTTCCATATGCAAAATCTTGTGTCTCTGATGATGAGACTCTTGTGGTAGCAGCACTGCTATTGTTTGCAAAACAAAAACCCACTAACCACACCTTACATTCACCTGCCATTTCCTCTTTTCGGAGTCGGCTGGGTTTCAGGAGAACTCCTTCACCCGCCTGCAGGCAGCATAGGCTTTTCTGGCGGCGATGCTGCTTAGCAGAGCATCCCTGCGAGCCCTGTGCCGATGCCGCTAACCACGACTGCCCTCTGCCTCCCTTGGCCCCGCAGCACATCGCTGCTGTGGCCCGTGCCAGCCTTGCTGCTGAGCGCAGATTTTGGGGGACATAGGGGTCCTAACTGAGCCTAAGCCCTTGGGTTTTGGGTGAAGATGAGGACTGAATAGGAGCAGGCTATGAGCTAGACACTCACCATGTCTCATTATGAATTTACCTCTTACATCACTGTTCCAATTAATGAGCCTTTACAAAAATCTCTTATTACAAGGAGAAGAAAATTGGGCCTTTAATGTAAGCCCACTGTTTTCACAAAGCTGTTAAGTCTAACAAGAAATTAAATTATTTTTGTTATCAGAGTAATGCACAATACATTCATTTACAATAGCCTGCAAAAAGGAAACTTTACAGAATTGGTTGTGACGTGTATGCAGAGAGATGCCACAACATTGTAATTTAAAGAGTGAGCAGCTAATTAAAAACCCACTGCAGTGGTTCCATCTGCAGACTCAAACCATTCTAGAGGCTGTATAGCCTTACTTGCATCACATGCGTTACGCCATCCTTTCCTTCCTCACAAAGATAATGCTTATATTTTGAGTGTGTTTAAGAAATAGCTTCTTGGGAGGGTGGAAATCTGAGATGATTTTTTTAATTTTGTGATTTGGGGTTAGAGTTTTTAATGCAGGAAACTAACCACTTGGATCCCAATGACTTTCTGGGAATGTGTTCGCACTAGTAGTGGGGTCCAAGACAGGCAGTGTTGGTACTGAAGACCCAGCAGCTGCACACATGTCAGGGGCTTGCTCTGAAACAGCCTGTTAGCAGCTGGTGCACACTGCGACCATAAGACCACATGAAAGTGACCTGATCCATGCTCCTCAGGACCATTGCAAGGTCAACCAGAGCACAGGAGGTGGGTATAATCAGGAGATCCGCGTCAAAAGGTGCTGCTGGTCTGAATTAAAATGCTAATATGGACACAGCCACAGTCTGATGCAAACAGTACACTTATTTATATGTTCTGTGCATCTCCTCTGCCAGCCTTAGTCAAACAGGGATAGCCCAGAGCTGTCTGTAACACTGTCATTTGTCACCACAGACAGCCAGAGACTGCTGCTAATGCCACGCTGTAGCATCCCCAAATGCAACTGGCAGGAGCGCAACTCGATTGGTATGGGTGGAGCTGGCCCTTCCGAAAAACTCTTGCTAAGTAGCATTGCACACTAGAGATGTGTTGGTGGAGGGCAAGAAAATGGGAAATTATGACACCCGGTGACACTTGCTTGTGAGAAGAGCTTTTGCTGAAGTTAAACTTGCAGTACCAGCTTGAAATCCAGCTGGCATTTTTTGCAGAGTAACAAACTAGATCCACAGATGCCCTTCACTGAAATCAGTGGAAGTTAGAGCCTTATAGCCTCTGGGGCTCTGAGCTTTAGTTTCCTAGGCCTACATCTTGGAGAGTGTCAGAAGATTTGGTGCTCAATTTCTGACATATTTAAACACCCCAGAATTTCAGAAAACTTAGTTTGGTGCTTTCACGAGTTGAGTGCCCCAGCATCCCAACCTGTGGCACTGTAGCCTCAAAAGTTATTTGATTTGCTCCATAATCTTTCCTCCATGCATGTAGATAATATCCCATTATAAAGGCACACACTTCTATTAATAATGAGTGTTTCCCAGGGATGAGGCACAAATCTGTATTTACGCCACATCCAGTTTGTGTTTGAGCCTGTATCCCACAGACCCAAGCAACAGAGCGCGAGGAAACAGCGCTCACCCCGTCACTGTTAGTTTCAGTGGTAAGTGACATTAATGAGATCTGGTACTCACAGGACTGTGCCGGTGCTTTTCCTCTTGACCCTGAAGCGTGAGGTGTCATCCACAAACTCCACGTCATAGCTGGCTTCCTTGGCGCTAACCCCCAGGGAGTCGATCTTGAGTGGGACTTCAAAACGCTGGCTGCTGGGGTCATAGAGCTAGAGCAAGGCAAGGGGCCAGGCCCGTTAGCTCATTTGTTAGTACATGTTGCTTTGTTTAAATTAATTTTTCCCTCCAAAATACTCACCCTGAACTGGAGTCTGTCCTTTGTCTGGAACTCCACTTCCAGGACAACCGGGGAAATGTCATTTCCAAAGAGGGACAAGGCCTGACGCCGGTCCAGCGTTACCCTGTGGTGGAGACACGCACTGGTGCCACCGCAGCCGCTCGCTGCCTGTGAGCACCCTGGTGTGGGGGGGGGGGGGGGGGGGGAACAACTCGGATACTCTCTCTCAAGTCTTTAAAAAAAAGACTGGTTTACTAAGAGAAATAATCTCTGGGGTTAGCTTAGGCTCTCCTTGCCACTAATGGATAAAATAGGTGCTCCTGAAGCAAGGAGATCTCATGTTCTCCTGGGACACAGCTCCCAGGCCAGGAGGGACCACCCTGTGCCAGTCTCTGGTTTCCTCAACGTTGGCATGGCCTGAGCGCAGGACCCCAACTCTGCATGGCCATTACCCTCCTTGTTGCAAGCTGAGCACATGGCAGCAGAGCAGCTTGGGGAAGGTCTCTGGCCAGCTGCCCCTGGGATGGCCACAGTGGTCACTGGGCCAGACTGCACCACAGGAGCCATGCACTAACCTCCAGCCTTTGTCTGTGCTCTCCATGTTCCCTCCCAGGGAGTAGCCGTAGGGACTGTCCTCAGGGAAGAAGCACCGGGGAGCATTGACCACGTCAGTGACGCACTAGGTGCAGCCCCGCGCCTCGCAGGCCTCCTGGGATGCGCCAGGCTCGGGGTGGCAATTGATGCGCTTCTGCACAGCCCCGGCACACAGCCCGTCCTGGCCCAAGCCAAGGCACGCACCCAGGGCTGGACACGGGAAAAAGCAGTCAGAGCAGCAGAGAACCACGTTAAAAAAACCCCAAACCAATGCAAATTTCTTTAGTTATTTTTTGTTGTGATTTTCCCCCCATTTTGGGGCTAGTACTCATGATTCTTCATGCCGCCTAAGGTGACGGCAGAGCAGCATGCCTGCTCATGACTGAGACCAGCAACCAGTTCCTTTTACAAGCTGAGGCTGTGGGTCTGTATCGTTCAGTGCTCAGAGCTGCTGGTGTCAGCCTGCGGCACAACTTGCTTGAAGTACCCATGGAAAGTTAAACAGCAAGCTCAGGAAACTGCTGGGGGGGGCACGAGAGCAACGGTGGAGGCTGGCGAAACAGGAGGTGTACTTCAAGAAGGGCTAAAACTGTTACAGATATTGAAAATGCTACATTTTCTATATAGATTTTCTCTCTCATGTTACACACAGAGATTCTCTCTATATATACAAATATGTGAAATCAGCATTCACATGTACGATATAGATAAGCACAAAAATACTGATCATATGTATGTTTGTATCGGGTTTAATTTCTGTATTATACAACTACTATATATATGTAGCATTAGCAGTTTGTGTTAATACAGGTATGGTTATGAGTAAAGGGGAGATGCCAGCAGTAAAAGAAAAGGCACCAATTAGTCACACACAGAATCAGCCTGACAAAACCTGAATTTTTTCCTTTTTGCAGCTGCAGGCCCTGCAGTTCCCCAGCATGGAACAAACCTCCTGAGAGCAGGAGGACCACGGTGCTGGCTCCCTGCCGTGCTGACAAAATGCTCTGTTATCAAATATTCTTAAAAAGAGCAAGCATACGGCAGGCAGCATACTTATTTTGAAGTTAACTTATGTCATTTCAGTCATTACAGCAATATTCCAAGATTAAATCTACTTGAAAGATAATTGCTTTTTCCATAAAATGACTAGTACTTCTGCTGTTGTGGACTGCTGTGTGCTTGAAAGCTTAAAACACGATTGGTGATGCAGTCTGGGCTCCTCCATATAAAGAATTTTACAAGTAAATATGCACAAGCAATAATTATATATACTGGGAAGATTTACAGGATAAAACTGTAGATTCACTGGAAAATGCTATCATGCTGCAATGCTGCAATACTGGAGACGATTTTTAAGTAGGGGTTGGGAATGCAGAAAAGAAGGAGCTGAGTGCTGTCTGCATCTGTCTTTTGAGAAAACCCTCATCCCCTAACTGCTTTGATGTGGGAGCATCTGACGCTCAGGTCTGACACTCCCCGGATGCACAGCAGCGCTTGCTCCTCTCTGCCACAACGCCTGGTATCACCTTCCAGAGGCAGGAATTAACAGGTGAAATCCTATTAATCTTCTCCAGCTGCCAGACAGGCAGGCTTGGCTTCCAGCTTCCTTTTCTGGAGTGAGCAGTCATACCCCATGGGCTGGCGGTTCTTAGCCCCTGTGTTCTGTCACAAAGGAAAGCCCTAAATTATGATCCCCTTTTTCATCCAAAGCATAGTAGGAATATGAACATCCTTCTGCAATCCTTAAATTACTTCTTCCTGGAGCAGAAATTGGGGAGGATTCATGAATGGTCTGATGAAACACTAAAGAGACTGGGCTGGACAGATAAAGCCTTGCCTTTTCCTACAGTGTCCCTGGTGAAGATATGAAGCTTAAATTTTCCAGCAAATTTTGAAAACAAGCGCTTGCAGATATAAGCAGCAGAACAAGACTGCAACCTCATTCATCCCATCCCTTGTTCCTGAATTTACTCCTATTACAGTACAAATGGTATAGTAGCAAGTGGGAAAATGCAATTTTCCTTCCCTACTTTTAAAAAACATTTTAATTTTAAAATCTCCTCATCCTTTTTACTGCATTTATGGACCATGTCTGTAAACGTACACAGTAGATTAAATGTAAACAAGCAGTTGAATATAGCAATAGCTATGACTACTTGCTGCTTTTCCGCGATAATTTCCATGGGAACAGAAGCTAAAGCAAGGTGGGTTAAAAGACATGTGAAAAATTACCCAGTTTGATTTTTTAAAAACCTTGAGTTCAAATTAGGTATGAAAACACTGCAATTAGGTGTAAGCAAGGAATCAGGGTGTTACCATACGCCTTTTAATTTAATAGTATTAGTCTTTATATTTTGGGTTCATCCATACATTTCAAAGGCATTTTCAGCAGAGGTTCCCTCTTCCTTTATTTAGCAACATAATAAGATGTATTCTCCCTTGATTAGACACTCTGGACTGAATTAGCCTCTGGTATATTGGGGTAAAAACCACAGCAGGCCAACTAGCAAAGCACAGGGTAGCTTTCAGCAGCTGAATGGTCCTGCTGACTCCAGTGTGTCTGTGCTGGTGCCCCAGGGCCGATATATTTCTGTACAAGCCAGACCTGTTGTCTTCGCACAGAATCACCTCAGCTGGAGATAAAGCCATGCCTATTCTCTCCACATAAAAAGATCACCTCCCCTAATAGCTCTTGTGTTATCCCATTTATATCTTGCTTTTGAAGCCTATGACAAAATACAAGTGCCACACATTTACCTGCTAGTACAACAGCCAAGAAACACAGGCTCCTTCCTGGTCCTCTCCATGGTTGAACGCTGATTTTGGCAGGCAGCACGGAGCCTTTTATCCAAGGCAGGCGCATGATAAGCGCTTGTTCTGTTACATAATAAGAAACGTTGCAAATATTTTTCTCAGCATTTGTATCTCACATGAGATTAATTATAACACGTGACCTTGCGTGTATTTAAGAGCATATCTAAGCAGATAAGATGGGATGTAGTTACTCATTTGTTCACAAACTTTGGTCAACCTCTGAACTGCAACTTTGAGAGAGAACATTATTTTCCCATGACTTCCTAGAAAATTAATTTTTCAGAGACCACCTTCATTTTCTTTAAACAAACATCTTCAGACAACAAACAGTTGAAGAATTCTCCATTAAAACAAGACACAGATATTGTGACCTTTACAAATGACAATTTTCTTCCAACTACTTCATGCCAAGAACTTTCAGAATAAAGCTGTGTTCTGTGGCAAGATCTGGTTTA
This sequence comes from Pterocles orientalis, assembly GCA_011057875.1. NCBI lineage: Eukaryota > Metazoa > Chordata > Aves > Pterocliformes > Pteroclidae > Pterocles > Pterocles orientalis. The sequence goes on along the minus strand of WKFP01014863.1, from coordinate 102,612 downwards.
GGTGGAATGTCTTCCTGGAGGAAAATAAAAAGTTTCTATACACACGTTATCTACGTTATATTGGGGCCTATCAGGAGATAGCCTCCTAAAACAAAATGTCTTGTTGTCAAGCATCGCCAGTGAGACGCATCTGCAATTCAGACTGCTGCCATAACAGATGCTCACCATATGGTTTGTTAAAGCTGAGCAGCCTGACAGCAGGTAGTAATTTCTTTGGTTTGTTAGGACTTTTGTCCTGGAGTTGAAAAACTCTGTATTCACGTGAATCTTACACACACCCAAAAAAACCCCCAAACAAACAACAACAACAAAACCCAAAACACCAAACCAAAACCAAACCACAAAAACTACCCAGTGTTCTCAGATGACAGCCATCAGTATTCAGCTCCAAAACCCAGGGCCACCAAGCTGTTGGCATCATTTGCATACCTTGGCACAGTGGGTGGCCTTTACCCCGTGGGCCAGGCAGAACAGGGACCCTCCAACCAGGTACAACGTCTCTCAAGTCTTGCACATAAATCCACTCTCCAGTCTCAGTTTTGCCCAAAGCCATGACATGGTCCAAAATCTTTTGTGTATACAGCCCTTGAGCAGTCAAAAGCATGACAGATAAATACTAATTGGTATTGCTGCTGTTTATTTTAACTAACCTATACATCGTTTCTTAACAGTATGCATTGTCACTCTTTTCTGCCAAAACTTGGAATAAATCAGTAATCTCAAATCACAAACAGGATGCATTTTTATTTCCTTTCAATGAGCTGAGAAGGAAATAATTCCTTTAAGATGAGTAAGAGGCATCAGAACTTTTCTTTGTTTGACAGACCATATGTTATAAGGGAAGAACTGTCACCTCTTAGGAACAGGAGCTATCTGCTTCATTTTAGTCTGCATTGTACTCAGTATGAGGGGATCCTTATAGGGTTTCTAAGTACTATCAAAACACAAATAACAGCCAATAAGAACACAGACGTGGGATACCAGAACAACCTATGGGCTATATTACTTAGCAAGGTATTCTACTGCATGGTGTAAAATTGTGCATTTTCTATTCAGGGCCTTTGCAAAGGAGGTGTATTTTTCATAAGGAAGTATTAAGGCAAAGAGAAGTAGCTCACATTCACATCTTTATTTAAGTGTTACCTACATAAGCTATAATTTACAGACTGATATTTTCTGGAAAAAAAAAGCAAGCAAAAAAAACCTCAGTATCCAAACACTGTATGTGAATCTACATAAATTTTTAAAATTTGCAGAATTTACAAATTAATATTCAGAGCAGTTGGGTAAATTATACATCCTCCCTCAATATCCACACTCTAAGATCTTTAAAAGTCATACAGGCACAAGATAGGATATTTTTTTTGTACAACCATCTATTTACATAGCTTTTTTCCAATACACATGGTTCAGTTCTCAAAGTAACTGCCAAGGTTTGCAAAACAGTGTATTTAAAATACATTTAGCAGCATACAAAATTAGATAAAAAGGAAAGACATTTTGCTTTAAAAAAAGAAAATGTGAGATGATAGAAACAAATCCATAAGAAAAATAGATTAAGATATATTTCTGTTATGACATTAAGAACACCTAGTCATTACAGAACATAGGCAAAACACTAATAAAACATCAATTTATGAGCATTTGAGTTCTAGTCCTGAGCACAGAGTATACACAGCTGCACAACTTCGGTCAACGAGGATTATATGCTAACATTAACACAAATCATATGGCGTTCACTGTTAGCAGGGCACAGCCACATCACATAAGTGTGTCATTAACAGTTTCTTTCCATCTTTTATTCACTCCACTTTCCTAACAACAGTGTAAGTCACCTTTAGACTCTTGAAACAACGCCTGTCGTAATCAAAGACTTATTACCAGGACATCATCATTCCCCTGCTACCCTAAAATGCAAAAGAGCTGATCATACTTGTGAGTGAAATACAGCAGAGCACTTTTGTTATATATTCCAGGTTATAATTTTGAGATGGTCATTAGAGAAGACTGATTTCCAGTTAATTTTAACTGCAAGTGTTAAATATTCACACAAATTCAGCCACAATACATATATGTGACCATTGAGACACAAGAATGTTACCAAGAGGTTATTTTTTTTTTCTTAAATACAGTACATATTTTAAGGACAGCAGGTCTTAGTAGAAGAGTTCACTCTTATTTTTCAGTTCATTCCAGTCATCAGTGTTTACCTAATAAGGACGCAGCAAACTGCATAGAGTGCACCTCAAATTAATCAACATACTAATTTGTCCCCATATTTCAATTACTGGCAAGATCTTCACTTGCATCTCCTGTATCAGAGCTCTGTCCATCTATTATATTTCGAGCTTTCCAGATCCTCACAGTCCGGTCACTGAAAAAAAAAAAATATATATATATATATATTAGTGCTAAATAATCAAATTGTGGAAGGAGAGAGATAGGAGGGGGGAAAAAAAACCAAAAAACACACACACACACCTACAACCGTTCTTAAAAGCTCAGGCGTCTTAACCAGAAAGGCATTTTTGGTGAAATAGGATTTCCTTAATGGATATGCAAGGGACATTTCACCTCCAGGACACTTTGAAATCCAAGATTTACAACATTTAAGATTCCCTAACCTTATCACAGCACTGGCTACTACCCTTACCCATTTAGGTAGGTATCAAGAAAAAAAAACAGCAGGAAAAGTAGGAAAGTAAAAATCCTACTCTAATATTACTTCTTTTTTTAAAATACAGACAAACTGCCAAGTCTCTGAATTTAAGTGAATTTAAGAAACAGACTCAGTAGGGCAAGACATTAGCTTAAAAAAAAGTGTGAAAAATTATAATAGGTTAAATCAAAGAGGATCTGAAACGTGCTCAGTTTCCATGAGAGGTATCAGTCTGTAATAAGATTAAAAAAAAAAAAAACAACACAGAACCACAAGACGGCACACAGTCCTAAAAACCAACCAAACAAAAAATCCCAATCAAACCAAACAACAGCAAAAAAACCCAACCAGAAACCCAAAACGTTTCCCCAATTTGCTAGTGTTCAGAAGCCCAGGAGAGACAAGGCTTGTTACCAAGTGACACACGTGCTGAAGATCTCCTAGATGCATTTGCTTGGGCAGAATTCCAGCAGGAGCTAGAGAAAAGATAGATTCATGGAGAAGAAAAACTCACTCTGATGCTGTGAAAATCTGGCTGGAGTTGGTGCAGATCGCATTTATAGGGCTATCGTGTCCCTTCATCTCCCCAATGGGTGCGAAGGTGTCCACATTCCAGAGCCTGAGGGTGCCTCCTCTGCAGCCGCTGAGCAGAACCGGAGTGCTGGGTACCAGGCCAAGAGCACACACCCAGTCTTTATGAGCATTAGGAACTTGCTGAAAAAGAGAAGGCAGACAAGTCTTACAGGGCTGCAAAAACCTCTAGAGGAATAAGCACGCAAATGGAAAAATCCCAAATTCTAAGACTGATGCCTGTCCCACAGTAGATTTGCTACATGACTCTGAGCATATCCCAACCCTGGGGCTTCTCCTTTAGAGAAAGGAGAGTGCTGTCTTCCATGAGGCTACTTCTGTACTACAAGTTTGTTTCTCTTTGTGGAATGTACTGCAAAACAACAACAAAGTCCAATATGCACAACTGACCAGACGTGGAACAGTAATTAATTTAGCAAAACGCTAAGTCTGCATATGTTCAAATGCAGATTTGAACATATGGCCTCTGTATATATTTCAAGTCTGTCTGCAAAAAACCAGTTATGAAACACATAAAAAGAAAACCCAAAATACTGCTCAAAAAATACACCAGGAAGACAGAAACTGTTTCTATATTTGCCTTCCTCCTTTCTTCTTTTCCCATTACACACTATAAATTGATTTTGTGATGTAGCACTTAACAAAAACACATTAATTCTTTATTGAGGAAGGACTCTAGCATTTTACTTTTAATTCAGAAAGCAAAATGCTGTACAGATTGGCTGAGAACAACATTCAGTTGATACCAGCACTGGGGAAAAATAGCCCAAGTTTGCTGTCTTTTAGGGGGACCAAGAGTAGTTCTTCTCCAGTTCAGTTTGGTAAGAATGGTTTTGGTTTGCTGCATTTCTCATAGCATGGAGCACATACAGCTTTCCAGGATCATCTTGGCATTTTATCTAAAACACACACTGCTACCCCAACACTGGTGATCTGGACTTGAAGCACTTCATGAAACTGGGAGGGGGGGTTTATAAATAAATAGTTCATAAATCTTAATTTTGTCACAGTAGTGTTTTGTGGCTTGGAATGTATAGGACCAAGCGAAGTAGACTATTTCAAAATTATTTTGAATAGCATGTTTGTAAAGTGATTTTCATCAACTCTTAAGAGGATCAGACTTGTTTAATACACGTATGCCAAACCAGGACCTCTGTTGAAATGGTAGCATTTCTTCTTTAAAGCAGGTCAGCTCTGTTTCAGGCTTTATTTTTTTCCTTTACCTAAAACAGTCAAGTGTACACATCAAAAGAAAGCCACAACAGCAGAAATTCTGAGAGGATATGAGTGGGAAATTCATACAAGAGTAGTTTAAGGAATGCAACTGGTGACCCAGAGCAGCTGTGCCATCTGTGACCTTGGAAATTTTGAAAACTCAGCCGAGCAAAGTTGGCCTTGCTTGGATCAGCGAGCCAGCTTTGCACTGTGACACCACCAGCAGGGCCTTTCACCCTGAATTAACCCATGATTAGCAAAAGTAACAGCACTTTTCTTTATTCCCTAAAAAAGACAGTGGATAAAAATAATTTATATTGTTTCCTTAAATGTTTTAGTCTCACCTCCTTGAAAAACACACACCATTTTACAGAAATAAAAGAAAGAAGGAAGAATGAGATAATTTTCAAGTTTTACTTTTAAAACCAACAAAAAAAACCACAGGGGAACATGAAGTACAAAAATTAAGAAATGCACATATACCAAAAGGAAAATAAGAAAAGGAATACGAGTCCACAGTTACATACTACTTCACCTCTGACCCTGTATTCCATCTCATGTTAAATTCAGTGCAATGGTAAAAATGCACATTGCATAATATTTTAATGAGCCTAAAATGCAAATATGAAGATGCTTCTTACAACTTTAATAAAGTCCTCCTGAGAATACAAAATCTTTCCTGCTCCTGCAGTCCTCCTGTTTTTGCTAAGAAGCTGCCCAGTACATTTCCCTAGACAGACAGATATGAAGGTAGCTGTATGTCCCAACGTGGCCAAATGAAGGTTTTTCTGTAAGAAGCTGGATTTCTGAATCCTTATTTTAACTGTGAAGTCTTAGTAGTATTTTGAGAAGGAACTGACACCTAACTGGACCATTTTGAAAGAAGGTCAAGAAAGACTGTCTATTTATGGAATACTATGTATGCTTATATAGAAATTTTCTTCTTAAGGTGACCAGTCCATTATTCTCTCATGTCCCAAAACTTTAATATTCTATTTGTTTCTTTGTTACCAGTCTGCTCATTAAATGCACATAGAAGACATGCTCCTCCTTCCTTCCAAAAATTATTAAATAACTGGTATCTAACCAAACCTTTGTAAAAACAGCAGTATCTTCTGGAATTTGTTTTTCTGCCTTCCATTTTGCACACAGTCTCAACTTCAATAATTGTATCTCTATCTCAACAACCTTTCATAAGACGTAGAAGAACAGACTAGCTTATAGCAAGTAGCCAAAAATCTAAGTTGTCAATATAAGACAAATTACAATGAATGTCAAAGTTTCCCTGGATTTAAGGTCCTTTTTGCCCTCCACCCCTCTTTTTTTTTTTAAACAATAAAAACTTACAGTAAATATATTCTAACAGCGAACAGATGATTATGTGTGCGTTGTACACATTACATAACATATGCATTGTATAACAAGATGGATGGAGATCTAAGGAGTAAGCTTATAAGAAAAAAAGACTAGGTGGAACGAGGCCGGTTGTAAACCCTTTTTAGAAGATAATACTCTGTAGCCTGATCTAAAGCATTTTTTATCATTAATGACTTCCCAGTCCAAAATTTAACAACTTGACAATGACAAGGATGATATCCAGTGGTTCCAATCATAGAGGAGGCAAGTGTTGCCTTCATTTCAAAGCAAAAAACACCAAACCCACACACACAGAGCTAGATAGGGCTAACCACTTCATCAGAATTTCCTGACACTACATACACTGAAAAGAAAAGTAACTGTATTCCTAGTGCAAAGATCAAGTACATTATCAATTTCATTCTTGCTCTGTGCCTTCCCTTTTAGAAACATCAGTATCTAAGTGAATAGTCATTGTATGAGCCTGAACATTTGCACACCCTGAAGAGAGTTCTACAGCATGACTGTCACATTATCCACATGATTTTTTCCATTACCTGAAGAAGGTCTTTTTGAGCCAAATCCCATTTCTTAATTCCATTATCTCTGGATCCACTGAAAAGGCTGTCTCCCATAATAGCAAGTGCTTCAATGCCATCATAATGAGGAGGTTCAAAATTGTGTGTAGGACTTACACTTCCAAGAGCCCCTTCAGTCACATCGAACATCTAAAATAAATAATGATGAAATATGTTAAGCAAAATTATCCATCATCTAACCAGTTTAGAAGACATGCAGCAAATAACTTCAAGAGAAAAACTTGGAAAGTCTTACTGCAGGCCATTGTATCATGATATATATTTGACAGAATTTATCTACCAGAATTACTTCTTTCTCCTCTTCTACCTCTTGCCTGAAGCAGAAATGCTTCACTGACTTCAGAGAAGACTGCTCTGAGAAGAAGTGCTGCTGCTTGATTATGAAATACACAGTATCTTCACAAGGAAGAGCCTGTACATTACACTGTGTGGCAGGCTAGAGAAACAAAGCTCCTGAGTGAGCACAGGGAACATGACCCACTCTGGGAGAATTGCACAGGCAGCTGTAGGAAGAGGCAGTAACATATTTTTCTAGACAATGTGTTTTGGCAAGGGTTACATACCATTACATACCATTACATACGTGCTGATGCTTTCCATGGACTAGACACACCTCTCTCCTTGGTTGTGCTCCAAGAATGGGGTCTAAAAACTGATTCTTTAAGCGAGGCCATTTTAACAATTTGAGGCATGATCAACCCCATGAGCTCTCTATCCCTAGAGAAGCAGTGCAAGCAACCCTGTTTCATTTCACGTTGTAGTGAGCCAGAACTACTCACCCAGTTAGACTGAGCTGAGGAGGAACATATGAGCCCTAACTTTTTAAACCACTACCTCTGTTTCACAAGCAAATGTCAGACTTCATCCCCTATTATTTGCTCTTCATTGACCTTTTAAAAAGAATAAGCTTGGCAGTAAAAAAGGGACAGCTCAGTAGTGTAAAAGAATACTGGGAGTTAAAGGTATTTTAAAAGTTACTGCATTCAATTAACGTGCATCAGTTCCAGTTGTAACAAAAAAGTTCAATGATACACCAGAAAAATTAGGCACTTAGACAGAGGTAACTAACACTGCTGGCTCAGTAGACAAGTCAGGAATTTCCTGTGGCAGAGGAAAGCAGCATCTCTGACCAGACCTACTGCCCCCAGTGGACCTACCCATGTGGAGAAGCACTGAGAATTCCCAAACTGCTGCACTAACCATGCACACACAGATAATATGTACTATCCAAAGCAGCTTGACAATTACGGAGGCATTCACCTTGCAGAACACCCACTACTCTGCAGCACATACACATGGCCAACACATCCCTGGATATTCTAATGGTGTAAGTCAAGAGGCAGGGAAGCTCATAAGGATTTATGTAGCCTGTCCACAGGAAGTAAGCACACAAGAATGGCAGATAAACTTCTCTGACTGTTGACAGCTATATTTTCCAAAAGCCCTCCCACCTCCTTGCTTGTCACATGACTTGGTAGCATGACAAACTTGCATTACATGATCACATCCTGTTGTCCCCACTGAGGTCCTACACTCATTACTGTGCCAGGATGGTAGCTCTTAACTAACTCAATATTCTGAACTGTGTGGAGAAGTAATTATTAGAGTGACTCTCTCAGTTGCCCTACTTCCTCAGAATTCCCTGGCCTCTAACCATAACCACTGCTGATAGGATTCAAATCCATGGCCCAAACCGCCAGACTATGCACCCAACTCCCAGGCAGTCTTCTGAGGCTGGCCCAAGGCACAGCCAGGCATCCAAGAATTAAAGGATAATGTCAAAAAGAAAAAGCCCAGCTCAGTTAGAATCTCACTCAGGTTCGGGATACTGCTCCATTCCCAGATGTGTTATATACTTTTTTCAGTGTGCAAGAAGTAAGAACCAGAACAAAGGGTACCCCCTCACAACAAGATAGGGTATCTTGTGTTCTTTGCACTGTAAGTGTCGGCTTTATGGGGAAGATGATGTATAGTTCCCATAGTCTGGTGGTTTGGGCATACTCCCGAGAAACAGGAGCTTGTGGGTTCAAAGACTCCCTGGCTGAGGTGGGGCCAAACAAAACAAAACAAAACAAAACCAAACCAAACCAAACAAAACCAACCCCAAAACACAGAACACCCTTCCCCCAAAAAATAAGTTCCCTATCCTTGAGCGAATTAATCACAATTCCAAGAAGCAGGAAAGTATTGTAACACCACTGGCTATACTTTGAACACAACTTGCAGCATCCTGGGGGCTAGTGGAGTTGCCAAACAGACTGGACACGACACGTTGGCTGGTTCTCTCTCCATCCCCACTCCAGAACTTGGGTAACACTTAAGCAAGAGCCTAGGCTAGACCCTAGACTCTTCTGCGGGGAGCATACAGAGTCTCTGCCGCGGCAATTAGGTCTGCACTCCACAAGAGAAGCACTGACTTAAGATACTTTTCAAGAGTTAACATTACTTAAGAGCAGATGTTATGAATGTTGCTCCAAGACTTCATACACCTGATGTGCACCTTACCGATGATTAAACTTAACTACAAACAAACATTCAAATAGAAATAGCACTGAAGTGACAAGTGTTTATTAAGACTGAACACTGTTAATAATCTATAACTGATGAAAAAAATTCCACCTTGGTTATCATGTTTCAGATGTGAAGATTGACTCACTTCTGCTAAAGCCTGCATCCCCTGCTCATGTGAAGAGTGAAAATAAATAAGAAAATATCAACAGCTTACCTTTATATAATGATCCTTTGAACCAGTGACAATGAGATCTTGCCCATTGGAAATTCGATCTACAGTAAGGCACATAACAGGACCCTGGTGACCAGTTAGCTTTCCTGTAGACTGAAATCTTCAAGAATAAGAGAAGAAATGAGGATTATTTATTTTTTTATATATCCAGTACAATCTATAGCAGAGTGTCTGCCAGAATGGATGTTTTTATTTTCCCCATGTATTCTTCACTGTTCATCCCCTGGTTACATATACTCTATGGCTCATATCCATGTGTAAACGTCAAATTTTGTTAAATGTAAACAAAAGCTTCTATTTATGTAAAACAAGAACTAAACAATTTTAAAGTAAAGACAAATTAGATCCCTGAAAATATTCTCTGTATTTTGAATGCACTCTCTGGGTGCAGGTTTTGTTTGGAAAAACGCTATTATAATGTGGCTATCAGAGCCCCCATATTATATCACATTACACCACTTGGCTTTCATCATTTCATCAACAGTTATTAGCCAGGATTCATGCATCTGTCATCTTACAAGAGTCTGTTTTATAGCGCCTGTCTTAAACAAAACCTTGTGGTTTTCCTTTCAATGTGTTTTTATCCTTTCTCCTTTCCTGTATTTGTCCTTTCAGTACTTAAAGGAGGCTTATAAGAAAGATGGGGACAAACTTTTTAGTAGGGTCTGTTGCAATAAGACCAGGGGTAATGGTTTTAAACTAAGAGGGGAGATTCAGACTAGATATCAGGAAGAAATTTTTTACTATGATAGTGGTGAAACACTGGAACAGGTTGCCCAGAGAGGTGGTCAATGCCCCATCCCTGGAAACATTCAAGGCCAGGTTGGATGGGGCGCTGAGCAACCTGATCTAGTGAAAGGTGTCCCTGCTCTGGAAACATTCAAGGCCAGGTTGGATGGGGCGCTGAGCAACCTGATCTAGTGAAAGGTGTCCCTGCTCATTGCAGGGGGGTTGGACTAGATGACCTTTAAAAGTCCTTTCCAACCCGAACTATTCTATGATTCTATGATTTTTCCAATCATTTTTACTTAAACAATTCACCATAAACTTGACACACGAGGAGATCACAAGCACCTCCACTATCTCAGTAATCACCACAGCATGGATCCATATTTTGAGCATATTTTGCCGTTATTTATTTTACTTTATTGCCATAAACAGGAAACACTTCATCGACTTTGTTTCACATGCACACATAACCACCTAAAGAACACTCTCATCTGCTGGTGTTCAGTACCTTTTCAGGTCCCACATCCTCACTGAGTTTCCAGCAGCTGCATAGAGGAATGTGCCAGTTGGATTTAGTGCAATCTGATTGATCTGATTCTCTCCAGCTGGGATAGTGACTGTTCTGTTAGTACTTCCTGAACACACATCACCAGGCATTGCCTGGCCTGAAGACCTGAGTATAGGGAGGAAGGGGGAGGGGGGGAAAGCTCATTATGAATACTGAACATTTGATAAAACACTGTATGTACAAATGCAAATTGTTTTGTGCTTCCATATATTACCAATGCCCTACACTGACTCAGCCTGAACACATAAAGGAAGTCTCCAGCCCTGAACAGTATATTAAAATTACACTGCTGCACTACTGAATTAAATGTTTGGGTTTTTTTTTTTTATTTAAAAGTAAGATGCATTTATACTCTTGGCATTCAAGGTTTAGCATACTTACGTCAATGTTCGAATACACTTAGCAGAATCTCTGATGTCCCACACCTTGATATAAGAGGTTGAGACTGTGAAGACCAGGCTAGAGTAGTTGCAATATTTTACAGAAACAACATTATTTGGATGACCCCCCAGAGACATGATCTCTTGTCCAGTTACCAGATTCCAGACTTTACAGGTACGATCTAAAGACAAGCAAAAAGGGGGGAAAAAAAATAAAAATCAAAAAACAGAACAAAACGTAACCCTCCATTTTGTTAGGCACTTTTAAAGGACCTGTTTAATTAATCTGTTTTTGTAGAGTGCACATGGGCATCATCTACCATCATCAAAACTGAGCAAGGTTAATCATTAAATGTTATGTTGAAGATGTGTGTATGAGCTCACACAGCATTTTAAAAGGATAAAATCCCACGTTAACCCCAAACTGTCAGACAGACAGTCTGGAGGCTGTAAAGTTTGGATGATGATAGATCAAACTTTTTAATTCAAGAACATAGTTCAGGAGGGGCTTTGAGCCTCAGCATTGCAGAGGACTGACTTCCACAACAAAATTACAAAGGTGGGAAGTGATTCAAACTATCTGGTGCTTTAGGAGCCTCTGAAAATCCCAGGTAAGTGCTTTAGCCACAGTTTTCATTCAGTATCAAAGAAATTTAAATACTGCATCTCTTTGTGTTCTGAAGACCTATGACTAGAAGTTTTCAAGACTTCTGCAACACAAATGGGGTCCACACAGGAAACTCTCCTTGATGCACCATGTCTGCATCATTCCATAGATTTTAGAAGTACATTTTTACTGGAGTAAGTAATGGGAGAACAAAGAGAAAATTTCACGTGTAGGCAGTGTTTATACGAGCATGAAGAAGGTAAGTATACCAAGAACTTGTGAGCCACTTTAAAAATCCCAACTATCCAGACCAGAGTCTACTATCTGCAATGCCCCTGAAAGCTTATTGGCATTCCTGAATTGGCCCTGTCTGCTAGTGTTACGGCTGTCAGTGAGCTGAGGCTTTCTGCTATAGCATAGCTATTTTCAAAAGATATAACTTTAATTAAATTGCTGTCTACACTCTTGTACTCTTGAGTACAAGTATGATCTGTAAAGTTTTCCCCCCAAAAAATATATACATGAAAAATTCTTCCATAAATATAGGAAGCTGTCACATGACAAGAAAGAGCAAATATTTACAACATCTGCAAGCACCCCATGTTAAAAACAAACCCTTTAGAACACAAATCTAGATTTAAAATGAAAAATAAATTTTAAAGCCTTTTTTTCCCCAGTCAGTAAATTTGAAATCTCAATACAAATTACCTAAGCAACATTTATGCAAGCTAAAAATACATAATTTTTTGCATTTATATGCACTTGGGCAAATGCCAAAATATTGGCTTAAAACTTACTAGACAAGAAGTTTGCCAATTCACTGTAAGGATATATCTTAGTATTTTTAATAGCCAGGTAGTGGAACAGCCACAGAAACTGTACCTTTCTTCCAAAACACTGTTTCTACCAGCTTGAAGAGTTCATAGGGTGGCTGTACCACCCAACAGGGAAATTATTGACTACTAGATCCAGCCCCTCCCACAACTGCCATACAACTCTTACACCCACACAGGACAGGACAAGGTGGTGCACAGGGGAAGCAGAAAATAGCCCTAGGTCTGCTCATAGAATCAGCTATGGCAGGAAGAATCTATTCAAACTCTGTAGGTAGCACAGACGAAGATGTGCTAATTTCCACCTCTACCCCTACCATGAGGTTATTACTTTGTATTGCACATCATGTATGCACATGTTACCATGATTGGTTCCCATCATATCACTCAACAAATGCTAATGTTATTCTTGAGTTACTTTTTCCACTAAAAATCAGTCACATACTGCTCACTGGAATTAAAAACCTGTAGATAATTACTGTAAATTCTTCTTCAGCTTATGTTGCAAAATGGATCCTCACAATTTTCCAGTGTGTTCACAGCACTAAGCAGAAGTTGGGATTTTTATAATACTCCAAGCTGTCAAAGGAGCCTCTGTAGGCAGCACAGACGGATGAAGCTTGCCTAACCTTTAGATCCAGTGAAGAGAAGATCGTCAGTTGCATCAACACAAAGCACAGCCTTGATATGTCCTTCAGCTGTATAGATACACTGAAGCGGGGATGATCTGATGCATTTTGAAGCAGGGAATGGGTTAATTATCCCCCTAAAAAAAAAAAAAGAGAATGTGAGTTGGGCACAGACATAAATCAAATTAATTTAATTAAATGTAGGGGGCAAAAAAATCTCATTTTCTTACATGGGCAGAACAGCTGAATGCATTTCATAAATTATATAAGGATTTTTACTGTTTAGCTTTAACAAGTGTCAACTCTGGACTATCAATTAAAGGAAATCACATACGAAAACAAACAAAGGAAAAAGACAAGATGTTGAGTACTGGGTATATGGGAAAGTCTCTGTAATGCTGAAAGATCCAGGATGCTTAAAGCTCCTAGATTCATAGGACTAATCTTAAGACTGTGAATTGCATAAAGGCATCTTAGTCTTAATAGAACATCTGAAAAATGGAACAAGTGTAGTGTATGCTGCCAATTCCAAACTCAGCAGGCATTTCACATCAACTGCCTTCTCCAGGCAGGCTTGGAGAACTGCTGCTAACTTGCATGCCTGAGTAAGGTTCCTACCACACCCTGTACCCAACACCACACTTGTACCCAAATGGCTAAAAGTGAGGACGGTTGGAATACAGATACCCCAGATGAATCTTCCTGGGGATTCTAGTTCTGTGGTGATGTCAAAAGACTAACTCAGCCTGAGAGGGGCGGGGGGGTTGGAGTGGGGCAGAAATCACAGTTCATCACCTAACAAAAATTATTATCAGTCTAAAACCCATGCATACATCTGCACACACAGAGACCCCATTGATTTCTGTGAAGTATAGAAAAGCCTCAAGGTAATGCTCACAAACATGCAACACAATGCCGTGACCTGACCAGCTTGCAGTTAAGACTCAGTGTCATGCTCTTCTGGGGATTACACATGTAAATGTGAGAAAAAGGAACTAAGCCATAGCCCTATCTCACAAAAGACCCCCACCAAAACAAAAACAAACAAACAAGCCCCCCCAACCCCAAAACAAAACAAACAAAACCACCCCCCCCCAAAAAAAAAACCAAAAACAAACCCCAAAAACCCAGCATCAAATGCTTTAGGAAAACGTAAAAATTCCATAATATTGCCTAGAAGTTTGCTGCAGGAAGGAAAAAGTCTTCCTGATACTATCTAACTTTGTGACAACTAGCTGGCTTATTTAGTACAGTCTTAGAAATTATAATTTTATATATTTTTTACTGCTCAGGCATCTTCATTTATATAATTATATATAATCTTCATTGCTCCTCCACAATCCCTTTAGAGATTTTACTAATATTAATATTGCCTTCTACTGTTTGACATTAACTTCCTCATTTTGGAAAGGCATTCACCTTTCAATCTGCACCGTTTTATGTCTTCAAGAATACGAGAACAATTTATTTTTATTAATTTAGGTCTCTATGCTTTTGTTTTTTAATACCACACAAAACTAATACAGTTTTCTCTCTAGTATTCCCCCACGGATCATGCTGTCTCTAGACAGTTATTCCTACTGATGTTCTCACCCACTCGTTCCCTTGACAAGCCACGTAAAATACATGTCCTGGAGCTATTTATCGATCTTTGTGCAGTGCTCTGAAACCTACAGACAAAAAATGCTATGACTGCCACAATGACCAGACAAAGCCATCACATTATTATTAGCCCTTTGACTGCCCTTCTCTTGATATACTGATTTTTCACCAAGTGCCAGAATCTTAAGCCACATCTTAGGAACATGAGCAGGGACATTTCTTTCATTTCTTAAGCCACTGGATGTTCTGTCAGAAAGACATAACAAAAAAACTACTCATTTTTATTTACACTGGGATTTAATTTTTAGTGACCAAAGCATACAGCTGAACAAGAAAAATAAAAAAAGACAAAAGCATATAAAACCTAAGAAAATGTCAGCTCCTCTTTTTTTTTTTTTAAAGAAAACAAAGAGAGAAAGAATATGTCTAAGGAAAAGTACCATACTTCACTTGAAAAGAAAACCTGACATGCTCAACAACGATTAAGAACACCCTAAAAAAAAAAAAATGGAAAGAGGGAAACATGCTTGACCAAAATTTCAGATTTTTAAACTTCTGGCAAAGAGATACAGTGCACAAGTATTAGGAAAATTCATGCAGCAAAATGAAGTTTCCTAAGAACTGGAATAACTTCAGTGAGATGCCAAGAAAACAGAAAAGAGAAAGAGAGAGTACCTGTGTACCTCCGACAGAGAGGAATCACTTTCATCAGACCTACAATCAACAGTGGTGGAATTGTGAGGAGAGAGAATATAGGTATCAGCAAAGTAAAGCCTCCATATGAGAAGAACAAACAACAGCATGGCCAACTCAGAAAAGCAATGCAAATCCATATACAATATGCAGCATTGCTCAGGGTATACCTTAAAACCATGATAATACGGCGGGGGGGAGGGGGAGTGGGGAGCAGAATAAAAATCTTAAAATAGCACTCTCAGCAGTAAATTACACTGGTAGACTCTCTCAGCCCAAGAAGCTGAGCAACACCAGCTAGGCCATTTCTTATTTCCCCAATGTTTTCGTACAGAAGTAAAGGCAACAAAGTAAAAGGAGAAGATGGATGCATAATTTAACCTCCATAACATAGTGCTTGTTGAAAATATCAAAAGGGAAAAAAAAATTTGGAACATCAGTGCCTGCTAAGTGTAAAAGAAACATGTAAAATGTTACTCATAAAAATATAAACATATTGATAGACCATTGAAATAAGAACAGCAATTTGCAAACAGTCTTAAGATCAAAATCCTTCACATCTTATTTTCAAAAAATGTTTAAAAATAAAAACCAAGAAAACACACAAGAAAAAAATCCCCCCCAGACATGAACATTTGCAGTGCGTCTTAAGACGTCCTTCATTTTCAACTCAAATCAAACAGATTCAGCAGTTTCAATTTGACTTTGAAGTCGGTGCAGAGAAAATGAAAATGAAAAGGGTTAGGTGGGAGTTAGCAATAAGATGAAGGTAACACAGCTAAGAAAAAGAAGTTACAAGCACAGTTAAATCACTGGAAGTCTTGCAAGCTACTGTTTGGTATGTGGTGATTCAGTAGACCACTGGGAAAAAAAAACCAAATTTTTATAAAAAACCAATAGCGTACACAGACAAGAGCAATTCCTTGTCTTGCTACAGTCAGACTTAGAATAAACCTTTAGCTCTGAGTTGCAGTTCACAACTGTTGCATGGCACTAGTATCAGTACTGAAAGCTGCAATAAAGATTTGCTCAAGTCAAGTCCACTGCAATTTGGAGTACAGGTCCTACAGAAACAGATGTCTAACATGCCAGTAAGCTGAGCTCTACTTCTTATAAACAAGGTATGAATATCATCCACTTCTCCAGATCACCTCCTAAAGTCATCCTGTTCAACAATTTGGATAATCCCTAAACAACTGTGTTCTAGTCATTTCAACATCCCATCCTCCAGAGTGCTGCTGTGACAGCACACAGACCAATGATGGAGTAACCAACCAACTCTCAAAAGCACTATTTACTAAATTGTCAGCTAAATCCTACTTTCAAGTGTAAACACACACACAAATACACATGCATCTAAGAATTCTACTGTTCTTTTCTATTTTGGGTTCAAAACTACAAACACCAGACATAGCCTAGAAAACAGGAAACAAGGTTCAGCAGGAAATTGCTTTTCTTGAATTTTTACAATGGTTCCACGGACATTTAAAATATTTTCTTTGAAAACTACATGAAAACACAAGAAACATCTCCTCCTGTCTTGCAGGAGAAGGGCAAAATATCTAACAGATACTACACTGAGCGCACTTTGCAATTCCCTGGTTGGGGGCTGAGGCTTCCCTCCGTGACTTACTTATCCTGCTGAACTGATGTGTTTCCCTGAGAAACAGTAAGACGACTAAAAACATTCATTTCATTACGGGGCCGGCTTGGTGGGGAAGTAGGAGGTGACAGACTAGCCACTGGGGCTCCAGAATCTGAGCTACAAGAAAAAAAGAACATCTTCTTTAACGGGTTACGAATAGTTAGAAGTTAAATGCAACATGCCTCAAATGTTAGATGCTCTTTTCTTAAACGAATAAACAAAATTATAATTCTAGCTATAGATGTTTCCCAGAGAAGATAATAAACTTAAGACTACAAACTGCTGCAGAGTGCAAGGTAGCACAACATTCAAAGTTTATGTGCTAACAGGGAAAGCTCCAGGCAGAAAACACATATATATACAATAAAGAAATTCTTATTAAACTAGTTTCTTAGACAAATTGATGACTTCTATTTAAAAAAAAAAAAAGTCATTTGCAAATGCCACAGAGGACATTTTCTCAGGGCTCTGCTTCTGAGTTATTTTGTACAGAAAAATACTCTGGAAAAAACCCCACGACGTACAGAAGTTGAGCAGTGAATAATTTCACTGCAAAGAATAAAAACTGTCCTAAAATTAAAGAAATAGAAAAATACAGATTTAATTTTCAAGAAAATACATCCAAGGTTTAAATTATTTCAGAGAAAATATATTTAAAATAATCTTACAGTTTTTGCTCTTTTGCCTTTGTCTTTTCCATTGTCTTCTCATAGGCTTTTCTCTTTGCTAAAGGCGAAGGCTCAGGTATCTTCTTCTCTGACAGAGACGGCTGTCTAGAACTAAAGCAAAATGAATAATTACCTTACTTGAAGGCCCTTTACAAACTTGCTTTTCTTACATTAGCTGTCATTCTCCCACTCAGATTTCAAATTTGAGAATGTGCTTAATCCATTATTGCCTCTCTTGAATCTATGGACTCTAAATTTGTTCCCACATTTTAATATAAAAACACACTAGTTTATTAACTTTCACAATTCATCAACATATGAAGAGCCAGATACTGAATATGCAAAGGAGATCTACTAATTCAATAATAAAAGAGACTAAGAGAAATACAGTGGAGTATGCATCTCAAATTCAGACTACAGAAAAGATGGAAGGTCTGACTAAGATCTAAAAGTTCAGATTCCACAACTTTCCTCTGCAATAGACCACTTACAGACATGAAGAACAGAGAAACCACACTGACTCTTACATATTAATTTAACTTTGCATTAACATATGCACGTTTCAATATCAAATTCAAAATTAGGAAGTAACAAAAAGCATTTCCCATTGACAGCCTGACTATTTATAACTCCGCTTCTCTTTGTTCCCCCTTCCCTTTTGCCTTGCTTTCCATCCCTCCTTTGACTGTCTAGTTTTTGCTCTGAAATAATTCCAGTTCACAGTCACTCACAACCTTTTACTCCCTATTAAAAATAGTGAAAAGAGCAAGAGCGCAATATTAATGTTGACACCCAAATGTCATCATTTCACCACAGTCAGGTAAGAAAAAAAAAAAAAGAAGAGAATCTGGATGGTCTCCACTCTTCTTAACTCCCATTTCTCACTAACTGGCCAATCAGAGAAGCAATATTTACTTCGTTTTTTCCTTTTTTTTTCCTCATGTGTTTAGAAGCTTTTTCTATTAATATAACGACCAGAAACACTCACTAAAAAGAGACAAAGCAGATTCTGAAAGTGCTTTTGCACAACACAAATTTATTAAGCAGACAAAGTTCAGTTGGCAGGCCACCTGCCTAACACTGTTGTTAGCATCTGGTCTCAGAACTCTGCAGGCTCTAGATCTCCATAGCTGCAAGTTCTCTACATGAGAAAAGCTGCACCAGTGTCCCTTGAGAGGAAGTCTGTGCTATATAAAATCCATCTGGGGACTGGCGTGCAAAATAATACGATTTACCAAGGAGGGCACAACGAAGAACAGCTACTTGACTCGAGTAGCTGAGACTGACTGTCTCAAGTGATAACATGCACACTGAACACAAGCCCTAACTGGAAGGTGAAGGTCCTACCTGTAGGACCTAGTGCCAAGAGTTGCATGCAGATCCTAGTGTCCCACCAGGGTCTTCAAGAGACAGAAAAAGGAAGACGAGTGATAAGCTACCCGGTTTCTACACAAAAGCCTAGCAGTTCAAGTATGCAAAAAGAAGTGGAAGGTGGGTTCAATTCCCTCCTCAAGGCCAGAGCACCCATTTCTCTGCAGGGCTCCCTTATCTCTAGGCATGCTCTGCAAAGGACATGAAAAGAGGTGGAACAGGACACTCTCCCTCCCTCTCTTTACACTAGACCAGTATGCATTCAGGAATGCGAAAGTTCAGGGGTCACAGGGCAAATCCTATGATCAGCCTGACAGCTAGATCTTTCAGCAAGGATGACAAACTTGGGTTATAATCTCCACTGCCATGGCTGCCTATGTGTCTCCTGTGCAGCTACTAGATTAAATAAACCACATCTGAAACTGGAATCCAAGACCCTCTGCCTCACACATACTGCATACTCAGACACAGAGTCAGCTCCCTCTTGCTCACTCTCTACCTGCCCCTTGAGTCTTCTGTCTTTGACTCCACAGAGGCACATCCTCAAAAGAAGATACAAAGAGCATGATCATACCATGAATTTTTTTTGAAAGCCTGGAAAAGCAGGTATTATAAAAATGCAGCAGTCTTGCTGGAACAAACTTTGTGAGCACAGATGTTAAAAAAAAAGTGCATGATGTCAGTGACCTGAATGAAAAGGAGCAAGACACACACCTAATTACAGGTCTCCAGTGCCCTTTTAGATTTCCCAGGGTATCAGACATGTGAACAGAGCTGGCACAAGACCTACAGGAGACTACTTTACTCTGAAGAGGCTGCTGTAGACGAGTTGAGCATATAAAAAGGACAATGGCACTAACCATCTCTGTAAACAGAATTCCAACCAAACTGATGCCCACATGTGTTTAGGTGCCTCTCTAATCACCACAGATCTGAGAAAACTGAAGGTTTTCCAGAGTGGAGCAGTTTGTACATATGCAGACATCTAAATTTGCACCTAAGCACATAATTAATTTCTGCTGCTTCCAGAGAATGCATATTTTGGATCACTGCTACTGCTTCTACATCCCTGAATACCACCTAAGTGGCACAAGGGAGATAATGTTCATGGTAGATACAGGAAGGCCAGTTTTCTCACAAAGACAACCTTTCTTCAGCAACGACCAGTGACCAGCAAAACCAGCAATACTGTATGAAGCACACCGAGTTCTAGCTCTGAAAAAGCACCTCTGTTACAGTGAGGAAGTCACTGCAGATTGATTGTGGGAATTTTTTACATGCTAAAACATGATCAGTAACAAACCAAGATATATTTGAGGCCTACTGCTGATTGAATTTATTTACTGACAGCGTGTAACTCTCTAATGCTCACAGAACGCAGTTTTGTGAAAATCCTGTTCTGCCTCGTTCTGACTCACTTTCACAAATGGTTATGTTCTAGAAGATGGAATGAGGCAAAAATTGATATTACCTGAGTCTTGGATGCCAGGTCATAACACTTGATGTTTTAAATCTCGAAGCTTCAAAAGTTCCTAGTGATCTCACACTAACTGCTGAAACAAGTGGGTTTTCCTCCACCTATCCTCACCCTCAAGAGCGTTCTTTCCAAGCAGACTCTACTTGTAAAATATGCTAAAGCCATCAGCATGGGTTAATACTTGCTGTCAGCAGTGTCTTACTATTCACGATTGCCATCTCAAGCACATGCTAGAAATACATAGTAAAAGTAATACGAATTGCAAATGTAAATTAGATGGAGACTGCTGTAGAAATTTTATGCAAATAGGACAGATGAATAGTGAAAAATACATCATTGCAGAATCCGTAACAAGAAGATAGCTATGGGATACAGTTTTTCCGTATCACTGAATGTGGCAGGCGCATTCAGTTTATGCGTGAGTTTGTGCAGTATAGGAGCTAGCACCTAAAAAGCCAAGAAAAGGGTCTCTGGCAGTGAATGGCTAATAACCAATAGTGATATTGATAGATAAAAGAAGAACAGCAAGAACAAGTGGGGGAAAAAAAAGAGTGCATGTGATAGAGACCTGCTGGCCCCAAAACAAAAAGACAAAAATAAAAGTTTTGGTTCTATATGTCATCAAGTAATACTTTCAACTAGCAAAACTGTTCTGCAGGTAAGTGCAACCTGGAAATAGACAGGATTTTTGAGGATTCATATCCAATATGTTTCTTTCAACTTTATATTTACATACTCTGTTATTGTACAGACTTCTTTTTTTTAAGCATGGTCCACACAAGACGACTCATAGATTTCACCTAATAGCTAGGACCACATACAGATACTATTACATATATAAAATATTATATAATGTTTTTGAGTTGGGTTTCGGGGTAGTTGGGGTTTTTTTACATCTCTGCTGTTCTAAACAGATTCTCACTACCTCCCTAAAGCATGCATTTTCCATAGCACTAATACAGCAAAATATCCAAAGTTTTAAATGGGTTTTCCCACTACTTAGAAACAAGGCTACAATAATTTTACTATGACAAAGCAATTTAACAGAACTTATATCTTTAGTAAGAAACACATTACTTACAACAGTGTATTCACACTTTCTAGAGTGGTGATGGTAGAAAGGAAGGAGGAGCCTTGTCAGTATTATTTAGCAAGCTTCAAGTATATCAATCTCCTTTGTAAAGTTAAAATAATAGATTACAAGAAATTGGCAACATGCATTTCTTAAAAGCAAAGGATAATTAGTACAGCATGGCCAAACTTACATGCTGCCTATCTTAGAAGGTAAGCCAGATGGTGGGGGAATAAACTCTCTCTCCCTAGCAGATGTATCGTATGTGTCAGCAGCCATTCTACTTTCTTGGGTTTCTGCAACTGATGCAAGAGGGCCAGCCAAAGTAGAGCCTGCAGCACTAATGTCAGAGACTAAATCGCTGCTGTCTGCATATAGCAATTCCATCTGGGTAGTGGTCCTCCGTCGGGCCTGGAGACAAATAAAAACCAAGTTGTGCCTTAAACATTTCATGCTCCATGTCAAAAGTGCTACATTTCAGGTTATCATTAGCTGGTAATTAGCACCCCCCTCAATTCACTTGGCAACTACCTTAGGAAACTAGATCAAGGAGCTCACCTCTACTCTTTGGCAATGATTTCAGAGGAGGTAAGTCAAATTCAACAGCATGAAACACTGATTTGACAACTGGTTTCCAAGGATATCCTTTCAACCAGCTACCTGTCAATACTACAGGAGTACAATATTATTCTCAAGGTTTATCCAAATGAAATGTTATAACGCAGAGAAGAATAAAGCAAACTGTGAATTTAAATAGCTACAATTATATTGGCATGACTTCTTACACTGATGATTCTTTTGATATAAAAACTGCTTCTTACTTAGTTTACGTCACTTCAAAAGTATTTTAAGCCAACATGAATTAAGATTCACTCAGCATTTCAACAATTTCGAAACAACAGAAAACCTCAGAAAGGAGCCAAGCTTTGTGCAACACAGTCACTCTTAAAACTGATCATACATGTTAGGTGTGATGATGCCGTGAAATTAAGATCTATTCCTCAGGGAAAAAAAGGCTACTGAGGAAAATGAAGGTCCAGCCCAAACGGAGTCATTAGAAAAATGATGTTTATTTTATGCCAACATTTTCAGAACAAACTCACTCAGTTTACCTGCCCAAAGACCTACACACCAATGAACGCTACCAATAATGCAACAGTCAACGTAGATATATTCCTCCAAAGCCAACTGCAGTTAGAAGAGTGGAGGTTAAGCTTCTGTTTACTTTGCAATCTTGGTTTATGCTCCTGTGAGCACAGAAGCAGAATCACAATCAGTACACATATTTCCAGTTCCCACCACCACTAATATTAAACTGCAGCCAGCCTAGACATATTACTCCAATGTCAGCTGTAATTAAGAGACTGGAGGTCAAACTTTCACTTATTTTATCAATTTCCTTTATGTTGCTATGACCACAGACAAAAATCACAAAGAATAAGCATGTTCACCGTTCCCACTGGCATTAACATTAAACTGCAGTCCAACTAATATTAAACTGCAAATCTACTCCAGTTTGGAGTGCTAGTAATTGGAGGAATGTATCTCATTCTGCAACTGTAAAAATTCAACCAGAAAATATTGAAAAAGTACATTTTTATCATTGCTTCTCAGAGAGGAGTATCAGAAAAAGCATATTACATACAAATCACACGAACCGTAGTACTTCACCTTTTACATGTCTTCACTCATTCATGCCTCTAGAGCAAAGAGCATTCCCCAAAAGGTGCCAATAAAGTGTGAATTATCATCATTACACAGCTTACCTTGCTTTTGGGTTTGACCTCACCACAAATCTTCAAAAGATCTGAAGATAACGAACTAAAAGAAAAGTTGCATCAAAGTTAGAAAGAAAATAGTCATATTTTTTTTCAGAATGTGTATTGTTATTTGATTCTTCTTTCTACTGAAATGGCGGCCAAAGCATAATGAAAAAATGTCAGAGGTATCTTCCAATGGATACATTATGCATTACAAAAAAGAGCAAAAGACAGCAATTTTTCTAGAACCAGATCCAGTCACTGGCTAACAGAGATTGCTCACCTTCCTTCTGTCCCAGGACTGTGCAATGGGGCATCTTCATCAGTACTATCTTCCAAATTTTCTAGAAAATTTCAAAATGAATAATGTTAGTCTGTCCACCTACAACAGGATGTGCAGGTTTTAAGTGCTGTTCAAAACAGCTCAGACAAAGTTGAATGCAGATGAACAGCATACAAAAGGCTGCTATTTTCAAAATATCTTGACTACTTGCTAGCCAGTTCCCACTGAATTTTCCTGGTATCTCTACGGCTTTTTCATACAATCTAAATAAATCATACACCTAGGCATACTGATGCAAATATGGTCCTCTATTTATTGTAGCAGAGCAACAGGGATGACAGAAAACCAGAAATGAATTCTAGAAGGAAAATCTGGAAGAAAGAAGATAAAGCAAAGGAATTTAAATGCAAGACATTGAAGAGACAGGATATAAATCAATGGACAGTAAGGATGCCTCCTCTTCCTCCCTTTTTTGTAATCTTCTTGGTCTAAGACAGAATCTGCCTGGTTATAATGAAAAAAATATATGTATTTTTAACTAGCTAGAGAGCTGAGGCTCAGGCTCAGCATACATGGAATGACACCACTTGGGCTGACAAGCAGCAAGCACTTTATTAGTATATAAGCATTTTGGTTTCAAAACAGGATGGCACCACCATTTAACACTTTACAACTCCTCGTTAAAAAGAGGTTAACTGCATTGAAGTTAATTGTAAACTGAAGCATTTCAGTAGAAATGCTCCTGAAGTAAAATGGGTACACAAACCTCTCGACAGAAGACAAAACCAGCATGCATGTCACACATTAACACTGTCAAACATCAGATTAACATGTCTGCATGCAAATGGTGCAAAACATTAAGCTGAGGCAACCAGTTCAAGGCATGTTCACAATCAATTCCAAACTGTTGGGAAACCAAATCCCCTAACTTGCACATGATTCTAATAATAGTTTAGAATAGTTTGCATAGTTTAAGGACATAGGTAATATATTTCTGCAAGCAAAGTCCCTTATTTTTTAATATACTCATGCAATTCCATTATATCTCTTTTTATTATTAGATATGCTTTATTCACTTACTTTCTGCCAGAAAGCAGATACAATTTGTATTGCATAGAGCCAATATACTTGGTACCGGTATTAAAATAGGTTTGTCCATGTATATATATACACATTTTAAGTGCAAGTTCATGCTTTAAAGGGAGGAAAGAGATACAGTTTCCAGTTGAATTCTGAGAAGGAATGAAGAAAAGAAGGAAAATGCTGCCTTCTTGTGTATGCTACATCTAGAAACGTTTCCTGAAAAAGTTAAAACCATACCTCAATCTAGCACCAACACCCACAATACACTTCAAAGGTACTCAACTGCTGTATTAGTTTCAACAACGTAATCTTAACTATCAGAAATAGGTCATAAGAATAGCACTCTGAACTTCTGTTCCATCCTGGATGTGAACCCACATTAAACCTTTTCTATACACATTATTTTTCTATGTGTTCTAGAGTACTGCTCCTTCTAGCAAGGCACAAAAGCAGCATCAATAAAATAAATGCATTTTTTTTTAAATGTAAGGTTCATATTAGCATGATGTCACTTCATCTCCTTCTCATGAAGAACTTGCAATCAGCTTTTACAGGCAACGAAACAGAAAGTGTGGGATGGCCATAAAAGCTGTGATTTTATTTGTAGGCTCACACTCAACATGAGCTGACAGATATTATTTTTTTTTTCTTCAGTTTGTCTGCAATTCAGCACAGGAAGCCTGCAGGAAGCCCCCAGGTAGAAACCAGCACAGAGAATCAACTAAAGGAAATGAGAAGAGGCAGAAGAGCAAGATTCTGCAAGAAGTCCTGAGCGGGAAGAGATGAAATGAACAATAAAGTTAGTAAAGGCAGTACTGCTTGCGAGGAGCAGCAGAGATGACTGTTAATAAACCAAGTGACTGAAGAACAGCGGAGAGCTTTTCAGATTACTTTTTATCATCCTCCAGCAGAAGCAGCTGGACAGTACCAGTACAACGCAGTACACCAGCACAGTTCCTCCTGAGGAAAAGACGATCGACCAGCCCTCTCAAGTTCTACACATACGTGGCTGTGAGTCACATCTGTGAATGTCCAGATGTCACAAGGAGGAAGGAAAAAGAGCTCCCGCAATTCTTCAGAAAGGAATCACTCCAGCAACACCTCAGGACTCAACTTTGTGGTCATGTTAACTCTTCACAAGAGCAGATGGGATAGTGAATGGCAGCTAGTTCAACCACGCACAAGGCAGGTGTGCATTCAAAACCCATTCTGAGGGTCAAAACCTGAGCCTGCCTGAACTATTTTCTTAAGTCCGTGCTTGAATGCAGGTGCACAGCTGCACAGGGAAATGCCCAGACTTCTTCAAGTATGTTCAAATGCCTAAGAATTTGTGAAGATATCAGAGCTGAAAGTAGACCTCAAAGGAGTGGTTCACAAGCAGCTGATGACAAGCACCCTGGAGGTGCAACCCCTCTGCTTGGGATTGGGCTGGCTGGGTACCGCCACTGAGCTGTCAGGCAGCCTGGTGAAACCGGTCTCAGGATCTGCTGCCACACACACTTCTACCCCCGGGAATCGTGTCATGTTACCAGGGAGTCCCTGCACCAACAACATCCCTGCTGACCAGCTGGCAGTCCCAGTCTCAAAGCCTCACTACAACAGTGTCTGAACTCCTTGCAGTTCAAAAGGTTTAGCCACTAGTGATCTACAAAATACAGTCTATCACCAGTTCAGATTTCAGTGGGGACTGAAGTTAGTATGGCACATTCAGCCAGGATGCACCGACAGTGAAATTTTATTCCTATGAAGTCTTAACATAGTCCTGAGCGGCTTAGGTGTTTTGAAAGCCGCAGATCATGCACGTGGTGTTAAAAAGCTTCTTTAATGAGATATACTCTACAAAAATTGTCACAATAGAGCTACTGTTTCAATGCATTTAACAAGTGTCTTTTCACTGCTCCACATGCTGCTAATAAGTAAAAGCCCGTCCAGAGCTAAAGAAAAAGCCATGATTCCCAACAGAAGCAGCCTTGCTCTCACTCCAACAGGGGGGACCACACACACATGAACACAAATTAAGGGTCTATTTTAGATACACTATGATATTAATAATCACTGAGGTTCCTGAATAAACACTGGCCGTATGCAGCAAGATGCCCTGACACAGATCTTCAGGTGTCACCTGTGAGGAAGCTGGCAAATATTTCACCAGTTTACACCAGATGATGAACTATACACTTTCAGGTGGTCTTGTGCTTTTGAAATATTTGAGATGCCTATGCAAACTAGCACAACACAGCACAACGGGATTAGAAGTAACACAAGACAATACAAAAGGAATCGTTACTGACATCAGGAACATTTTGTCCAAGTTTCAGACATAGTTCATTTTGTGGCCAGGAGCAAGGGAGGAGAGAAAAATGTAATTTATTTGGAAATAATTTAAAAGCGACAACAGACTCGTGTCCTCAAAATCAGTGAAGTCAGTAACTAAACCCAGCTGAAAAAGTGAGATATAATCTGCATTCTGTAAAATATTTACATTAAAAAATAAGCTATCTGAAAAAGGCTAAAAATGACCTGCATGTTAAGCGTTACTTTTTTTTCCAGACCCAAAAAGATGAGCGGAATTTGTCACAACTACTGCAACAGTATTATCATGAAATAGCTCTATGTAGTCTGAACATACTATAGGTTCATAAGCAGTAAGTCATATATTTGAAATGGAGCTCTGCTTACTGTGTTCACTTCTTATCTCAGAAATCTAACTAACATGAGGGCTATGGGTTCTTTCAGGAAGGAAAAAATGCTTTGTAAGCTCATGATAATGAGTACATTTACAGAACAGTTCATGCAAACTTCACAAACTCACAAATTCTAAGATGCACCAGTTAGTGGACATCAATGAATTAGTAACTCATGCAGCTGTACAGTACACAGAAAGCTAAATATACTTACCCAATGGTATGCTATCTAGGTCTGTGTAAATAACAGCAACAAGGAAACAAAAGCAACACTCCAATCAAAACATATCCATTTATAAAAAGAAATAAAACAAAAGTACCTAAATGTATTCTAATTTTTCTCTTAATATCATCTTATGAGAAGTAGAATAGATGCCGTAACAGACATATGATGCCAATTTCAAAATCGCTAACATATGATGATTGAACAGGATTGCATATTTAGAATTTCGCATTCAGAAGTTAAAAATCATACTAAATTGTAGATGCATAGTCTTTTCTAAAAATAACAGATTATCTGAATTTTAAAAAGTCTTAATAATAAAAAAAATTTCTTTATTTCCTACATTCCACTGCCAAGGGGACATACTTAGAAATGACATACACGCACACCAGTAGTGAAATAGAATTTAAATATAAGATGTTAAAATACAGCATCTATTCCCCAAAGAAATAGCCTAGAATGCCCAGTACAGCATGCATGAAAGGCAAACATAACGTGCAGCTGACTATTCAGAATACAAGATGACAAAATTACCTTGCAAAGCATGACCCAGCAAAGCATCAAGTTCAGGATTTAACTCAGCTTTTTCTTTTAGCATATGAAACAGCAGTTGATTTTGAGTAGCACTAGTAATTTCTGTCTGTTTAAGACGTCCCTCAAGAACTTTAATCTGAGCTTCTTTCTGAGCTGCTTGAAGACCCTAGGAGAGAGAAGGGAAGAAAAAGATGACCAGTACTTTATCACAACTCTTTTCTTACAAAATGAAAATTGCCAAAACCTTTTAAAAGCTAGAAACACAAACAATGTGTACATTGTAACCTTCCTCTTACATCCTAAAGGGTTTTTTTGGGTTTAGTTTTGGTTGGTTGGTTTGGGGTTTTTGGTGTGGGTTTTTTGTTTTGTTTTTTAAGGGACTCATTAAGCATTCATTTAACTTGTATTCCTCAGACCCTTCTGAGAGAATCCATTTTAAGAAAACTTCACTAGACTTATGGATAAGGGGGAAATTTTCAGTTGTAGAAAATGTAGCCAAGGAAATTTACAGAGAATGGCTTCCAAATAGAAGAAACAGTAGGGAAAAATGAAGGTACAACACATCTTCTCAGCCTTGTAGGATAACAGAGGACTTAGAGTGCTAGCACTTGAAAAAGAAGTATAGGACTATGGATTTACACATTAGATTCTCATTTTATCATGAACTTAAACATATCTATATCATATCAAATTTTGCATGTGAAAACAAACAGGATAGATAGCAGGCGTGACCAATTTTTTTTTAAAAAAATGTACCTTCAGCTTTTCTACACTATAATTACTTATTAGAAAGAGGATAACAGCTTCAAATAATGAAGCTTTTTATCATAAGGAGAAATTGTTAACAGAGTAAGTCAGAGATGCTTCTCTCACATTAACTCTGCTGTGAGGAATCGGATATCCATTCAACCCACCTAAGGACTGGAAAAAAAAAAAAACACCAAACACTTGAAATTTGCAGAAGCCAATGTGATTGTGGGAATCTTATTTTCCTTTAAAAACAAACAAACAAACCAACCACAAACTTTTTTGATTTTTTTGCACAGTGACGAATCAAGAATGCAAAAAAGAACTGACCCAAAGCCCATTTAAATAGCCTTGAAATCTTTCTTTTGATTCACTGACATTGAGTATGGCTTCCAAACAGGGAGAAAAGCAGCAGCAAGAACATATTATGCACCTGTTATATATTGACAAATACTAATTTTAAAAATATTATTCCACAAGATTTTCAGAAAAAGTCAATTTTGGTCTACTCAAATGTAGAAGTCTGACTAAAGCATGCCATGCATCAATATATTTAAAAGCTCACATTTTTAAGGAAGTGGTTGAGCCAGTCTTTAAAAAAGGAATGTGAGCATTCTGGAGCATGTTGAAAAACACAGAAGAACATTATTTATTTGATTACAAAAAGCTAGGGCTCTTAAAAGAACAACATGAGGTAATTAGTGAAGTAGGCTCTACTGGGGGTTGAAAAACAGGCAAGGGATTGCAGGAGACAATGGGCCTTCATACCAAGAACCAGTGTGACTTAGTCACATTGACCAGCTTTGTTTTGTCTGGCTTACTTTTCACAGGTATACGTTCACATTAGTTTGTCTTTATGTCAGCACAGCTCTGCTCCTGTATATGGCATAGTCCTGGCATACACATATTTCAGTTACTGCATTACCTTATTGATACCCATTGTGAGGAAGTGATCGAGTAAATATCGAGCTTCTGTCAAAGTGCAAGCATTAATCACTGCTGTTACATCCAAGGTCTCTCCTTCTTCCTGTGTGTGAAACAACAAAACCAGCCAGATGGTTAAAAAAAAAACACAACCCCACAACATTTTTTCAAGTTCATTACAGTAATCACAGAAAGTAGAAACAGTGAAGATGCTCTAATATCACACAGTTCCTTCCCTTGGTACCTCTAAACCATGCCTGACTTTTTTTCTAAACTGTTCCCAAAAGACCCTGCAGTACAGATTTTGCAGCCTTCCCAATCTCTTACAGTGCTTCAGCGTCTTTCCCATTAGAAAGCTCTTACGGACCTCCAACTCAGACCCCTTCTTTCTACAAGCTAAGCTATTCACAGTGGATACAGAAACAAGTGCATTTCTCCACTCTCTGGAGCCTTCATGCAGATGTAAGTGAAATAGGAAAAGCTGCTGGCAATGTAACAGGCATTAAAGCACAGACTAGCACAAACTGAGAGAGGAAGAACTCAAGCATTGCCACAGAAAAATAACTAAGTATTAGAGTTCAGACTTCATGCTACCATGTGCCAAGAGACCTAGGAGACTGTATGTGGTGGATTCTTCCTGCTATATCATGTAAGGCATCATGTGCATTGTAAGAGTTTTCACAATTGGATTTCACTGCTTTTCCTAATATTCAAATTTCCATAATCATAACAGATAATTTCCCTTTACTAAACTACTATCTGAAAAGTAAACCCTAAACAAGCAACTTGGTCTGAAAAGGCTTTTTAGTTTTAGAAAGTCATTGTTCCATAACTGAAAATATACTAAAATGCAATATAAAGAATTTATCTAAGTTCTTACATAGGAAAATAATTAAATATATTTGAAGCATACAAAAACAATACAAGTGACTGGAAGCATAGCAACAGATGAAGAAAGATGATACAAGCTGTTAACCTTCAGTCCCAATAATTATATTAATGGCAGTAGAATAGAAAGCATCAGCTTTGACATTTAACCACTTTGCAATCTTGAATTGCATTACAGTATTGACACTAAAACTCAGATCTGAAAGTTCAGTTGTATAAATACTCTTCATTTCAGACTTCATTCAAGTTTTCACCAATTTTCATTTCTTCGCTCAATAATTATACAGCCAAAATAAAATTCATTTCTAAATGAGAACATTTTCAAAGCTAAGAGTTGTTTTTTTCTTTTCTCCATTTTACCATTTTTGTATTAATATTTGACCTACCTTTGCTTCTTCCATTTGCATGATGTTTGCTTGGCAGTCAGAAATGCTGTCATTAATGTAGTCTATATTTGCAGTTAGTGATTCCATCTCTTCATTAATGTTTTGGACATTTCTATCTGCTTCACTGCCACTCCCATCCTTGATGAGCTTCTCTCTTTTCTTTGAAAGCTTCTCTCTTCTTTTTGTAAGTTCTTCACGTTGCTATTTTCCCCAAAGACATAATATTATATAAAAAGGAATTAGTAAACACTTAGGGCATTTAAGCACCCTTTTGTTTTGTTTTCCTTTCCTTGTCATACTTTAACTAACATATCATGATTTCTACAGGAAAAAGTTATACGTTAACATATTTTTGCACATGATTCCACTAATGTGCTTTTTATTCCTTACTAAACACAGCAATCCCATGGTCCAAATGCTTACTGGAGTTGTTTAGAGCTTCTTCATTGACTGCAATGTATTCCAATCGCTTTGCCTATGCCATGATCACAGCAATTCTTTTACAGTAAACATAAATGCACTGCTCTCTATTTAATATGATACAGCCAACAGCGTGTAGTAGATCACCCACCGTAAGTAACCTGTTCATATCTGCCTCCATATTGGAAATGGTCATCCTCTGCATAATAATATCAGTCACTCTGCGTTCAAGTAACTGCCACTTCATCCTGGCTGCCTTTGAGGAGTAAACTCTGCTTGTCACTGCTTTCCGCTGATATTTCCTTCTGTGATAAATTCAAGAGAAACATGCACATTCCAATTACATATTTTAATGTGGAAATGATCAGGCCAGAATATTTCTCACAGACAACTTAAAAAAAATTATTGCAGAATTTCTTGAAGTTTTTTCATTGCACCAGACAGCTACCTGCACCCAGCCCTGAACCGCACTGCACTCTAATATACTGCACTTGAAAAACAGATACCAAACACTGTGGCATCTTGTATGATGCAGCATTGAAATCAAATGCCATCTAACAGTTGTTCCCTATTTAACATAGGGATCTGCTTCAAATCACAGTGGAAGATCACCAATAAACCTAATACATTAAATTGTGTTTTTCAACAAGTTTTTCTGTGTACTTAAGAACACTGCAGGCACTGGACTACCAAGGGCATTTCCCTTTAAGAGCAGATTAACTGGATTTTGAAATTTGGGAGTTTCTTAATGTGACTTGTTCTTTAATGCCATCTTATATTATTCCACCATGTCTTAAACTCGCAAAACTAAAATTGCATTTGACAATGGTAAAATACCCATTTTATGAGCACAACATGACAGTAGGCTGAAAAATAACAACTATGCTGCAATATGTATCACCACAAGATCATCCACTAGAAAGTCCATGCAATTTTCAGTTCTCTTAAGAGAGTACTAAACAGTTTTAATCCTTACCCTGTTCCATTTGTTGCAGTTACAGATAATACTTGAACCCTTGCAACAGGAATTCTCATCTTCTGCTGTGCTGTTCTTGAACCATCATGATCGACTGATGAGCTAGAACTTGCTTCCTGTATAGGATGCTCAGGCAGGCTCAACTTTCGACTTACTTTTCCTGCCACCTTATCAGACAGAGGCCTTACTTGCCGACGAAGGGCTGTAACCTGAAATAGAGTGTAGAGACACAATTATATCTCCCCAGAACGTCTTTCTATGTTACAGCAATACAATATCTTTCTGTTTTCAAAGATACATTAGTGTTTCACCACAATACCTCTTCAGTTTTGCGACGTAAGATCACTTCTTGATTTCTTTTCTGAGCTTCCAGAAGCTTCAGTTGATGCTGTGAAAAAATACAAGCAGCACATACTTTTTCCATTATCTGCAACAAGGACTGTATGGTATAAAAAAAAGACCTTTACACATTAATACAAGTTTGCAAACCTGTGGTGACATAAAGTGGTCAAGTCACGATTGTTTCATGCTCTTTCTTGTGCAGAATGAAAATAAGCGTTTCAATATATCAATTGTCTATCAAAAACGATACTTGCATACAAGCAAGGTGGTAGCAACAGTTTTGTGAAGATTCACCAACAAAATAATACTGATACACATATTCAATAAGCTTTGTTTTCTGTTGCACTTATCACCTGAAGCTAAGAACTGAGTTATCATACAAGTCAAACCAAATTATGTGCATTTTGACTGTTGAAAATATATAGGTACATGCCTGTCTCAGTGAATGCATGTACACATGGTGCATGCCTGCAAGCCAATATATATAATGATAGATGCTTATTTCAAACGAAAAGTTCTTTATCTATCAAATCACCTCTCGTTTGCGTTGTTCCTTTTTAAGCTGTGCAATCTCTCTATTTCTTCTAGATTCAGTCATTCTAGCTTTCTCCTGTTCTTCTTTCATTTGTTTCATCAAGCGAACCTGTAAAGAGGTCATTACTTAGAAAAGCTGTTTACACTGAAGTGCCCTTCCCTGCCCCCACTCAGATAGAGTTTCTTCTTCAGACTGACATCTTCTAGTACATTACATGCTTTTAGCAATTTACCTCCTCCCTCTAATCTGTCTTCTTCACTCAGTGCTGAACAGCAGCTAATAAGCAGTGCAAGCTTCTCCATGGTTGATACCGTAATTTCTGTTCAATTAAATCTAAAAGCCACCCCTCTCCTCCAGGAACAGCCTAGTCTTCATACTTTTTCTGTTTTCAGACTTCTGAGCAGCTAACAGCAAAATCAGAGTTATCCAGCAGATAAACACACAGGAGTTTTCAACCCCTTTTTCAGTAAACACACATTGCATAACACTTCAATATACCTTTGTTTTCTTCATCTCTGTCACCTCCTGCTGCAATTTCTTCAGTTGCTTTTCATATTGAGACTGATTTTTAAGCAATCGTGCATGTTCCTTTTGTGCCGTTTGAAGTCTCTGCAGTTCTTTATTCATGGCTTGGAGTTTCTTTTCATATTCTGACTTGATTTTTTTTGCCTTTTCTTCTGAATAGGTCTCTACAGAACCTAGAGCAACAGAGATTTCTTAATCTGTTTTTGTCCAGGATATTTTCACTTTGCTAGCCACAGCAGATAACTGCTTCCTCTGCTTTTAGCATTAGCTTCAATATCTTTGAAAGATGTAGTTTGTCTCTAGTTCTTATCACCTGCACTACTTTGAACTTTCCACTTTGTATGTCTTCTTGGATAAAAGATTCAAGTATTAACAGTTTCCTTCTGATTTTTTTGCACTGGACAACAAGTATCTGAGTACATGAAGACACAGATACACACATGCTTGTTCACACATTTGTGCACAAGATCATAACAGTCCCAAGAGCCATCAAGCCTAGCATCCCTTTTCTGGCACTGATCAAAAGGGAAGATCTAAGGAACAATGAGGGAACAGTAAAAGCATAGAAAGTATGCAACTATAAAGTATAAATAGTATATTTTTTTAAAAGAACAAAACAAAACACTTCCCTCTAGTACTCTCCCAAAGTTCAACTATTTGTAGCTTAGGACTTTCTGAGCGTTAGTTCTTTCATCCCAGTACAATTACATATTCAAAAAAGTTGTGTCAGTAAAACATCTCCGCAAGGCCCCTGATCCTAGTTCTTATTTTTATGCAAATGAAAAGAAAGGGGGAAGGGATGAGCAGGCAAGTACTTTTAATTCAGAAGCTATCTCAAGGATTATGTTAAAATGAGAGCTCCTATAAAACTGAAAATGCTCATCCAAACAAATAAAAACCTATTAGCAGCATTATCTTTTTTTTAAAAAAAATCTCTCCGTTCCATAGAAACTAGAAGGAATAAAGTATGATTCACTGGCACTATGGGTAAAAGCCCATTTCTGGTTTTGGCAATTTCTTATCTCATTTGAAAAAAAGGAAGTGAGGGTAGCAACAAACAATTCAATTTTGAATATCTACACATCCTCTTGATTTAAATGATTTTGTACTTCTTACCCAAGTTTTGAAGAACCTGATCTCTTTCAAGCTGAGTGTCTCGAATCTTATGTTGTAACATCATTAGTTTCTCTTCATATTGTTTTTTCAGTGTTTGCAACCTTCGCTGGCTGTTCTCTAGCTCATCTATCAGTTTCTGCTTAATGGCTATTTCACAGGTGATATTTGCCAAGTCAGCTTGATAATTTTCTAAAATAAAAAAAAAAAATGAGTAGTTAAATTTAAGACTCCTGTTAAATAACAGTGAGGATTGCGTAAACATAGACACCCCTGAAACCTTAGGGTAATTTCCTGACATTAAAATTATGCATAGCAGAATTCTACGCAAAACACAATGCAGCAAGTGAAACTATTATCTGAAATTCATAATTAAGTCTCCTCCTTAAATACTTTCCACACCCTAGAACTGAGAAAGAGGTAGGGAAAGAGATCTCTCATTGGATGACATTTGCCTACATGTTGTAATTCCGCACGTTTAAATCTCAGTGTCAGCAATTCATCCTTCCCCATAGAAAAGCTGCAGAGGCTGTGAGACCAGTCACATCTCAGGCCTGGAGAATAAATGGCACTCATAGACCCAGGAGATTATAAAAGGAAAATTTGACTGCCAGCAGACACCAAGAGGACACCTTCCTTTCTCTAGGTCTTAGAAAAATACAGCCAAACTTCTGAGAAGAGCAGAGCCACCTTAATCATGGAAGTGGAATGGCAAAGGGAATAGAAAAGTGGGAGGGAAAACTAAGGAAAAAGAACTAACCCACACGCCAAATTTATAGAAGTGTAAATAATTTCTTTAACCAATTATGTCCTTTTTTGGTTTAAAATTATGTATTCCAGAACAAAGATGTCATCTGAGGATTTTTTTTCAGGTTCTGCAATTCCTGCTAACGGCTTGTGTGACTCTCAGACAAGAAGGAACCAACAGACTTTGTTTGCCCATTTGACCCAACTCACATGAGAAAATTGCAGTTGATGCTGCCTCTGACTCTAGCAGTCCTAATTTGCATGCCACACATAAGCCAGCTGTTAATGCTTCTACATAAAGCCAGAGCCTCTGAAAATGAGGAAGGCTGATGGAATTCCAAGTCTTTCAAAAGCAAATTCTACCATTTCCAAATTAGCTGAATGGGAGCTATCACCTCAGTGATTAGTCCCTAGACATAAAAATAACCCATAACATAAAAATAAACCTTACACTTTGGATATTCTAACTAAGGAAGAAATGTGTTATCAAACACCTGATGGCCTCTGGTCAATTTTAATACCAGTACGGAGACACTTGATCAGACGTATATTACATGTTTTAGCACTATAACAAAAAAAATAATTCACTGGACGCCCAATCCACAGAGAATTATGGACAGTGGGCTGGCAGCATGGAATTACCCAAAATTCTACAAAATATTGCACTGACATCACCTTTTTCATCAGAGTCAGAATCCGATTCATCTGAGCTTTCGACAACTTCCATGTCATCTTCATCGTCTTCCTCATCCTCTTCTTCATCCTCATGATCACTTGCTTCCTGAATTTCCTCCTACAAAATGTACAAAATAGAAAGACGTTGAAGCACACTGACACTTTTCCATCCCCCAGTCACTTGTGACTATCAACGTGAAGCCACAGTATTCACCTGACCCGTTCCTAATTTCCTTTCTATAAACTTTAAGTTTTTAAACAGACAATGAACAAATAAACCAAACACTTTAAATACTTACTGCTTCCAATTCATTATTCTCTCTCTCTGAAGTGCCTTTTTCATCTCTCTTCTCCTGCTCGTTATCTGTGTTATCCTCTTTAACACTAGCAGAAGAGGCACAGACACAAAATATTCACAAACTGAAATGGCACGTGCTTCCCATCCCGCAAACCAATGAGTTGTAATTCCAAATAAAGATGAAAACCAAAGTGCAGTTAGACAAAGATACAAGTGTTGGGCATGGGTAAAACACAACTTCCAATTTCTCTCAGATAATAAAATAATGCTTAATTGCTCTTAATCTTAGCTTGCAAAATAGTACTAATAATTAGCACATTGGTTTAGGGCATATTGCACAGCTAGGACCAGAATATATATTTTCATATGCTTCAACAGCAGTCATTTTGCAGGGAAGTTGCAGTGTACCCAGAATAGCTTTCAAAAAACAAAGAAAGAGCACTGTGTGCAGGTACAATATACATTATGGGTATTACTACACTCTCAAGCTATCAGAGTCGACTGTGCTAATAATAATCTGAAAATTTATGTATAAGCCTTAAACAATATCCTAATTTATCATACCATAATTACTCTTTTGATCAGTTATCTACTTTGATATCAAGGAAACGCTCAAAACAGCCATTGATACAACAACAAAAAGAGATGGGAAATACTGAATTTTTGCAATAGGATTATCCAGCTCCAAAAACCTTTTCCCAACTATTAAGACTACATTTTCGTATATTTCCATGTTTTTGTTTTTCAGGCTATGGTTCAAAACTTATTTAAAAATCAAGTATCTCTATATTATTTCCTCTCCTGGGAACCTGCAACGTAGTGACAGCTTATGCAAATTACAGGAGGGGGTTTCTGGGTTTTTTTTTAAAGTTTGGTGTATTAGCCATTACAAGAAGTTTTAATGTTTTTAAGTGCACATTTGAGACATCACACAGAAATGCAGAATTCAAAAGTCAATCACACTCTGCAATTTGTCATGGCCCAAATGTCAGTCCCCCTAGCACTACATGTACAAAACCCAAGCCATCCCCAACAGACGGGAAAGTGTGATAGAGCAAGGCTAGACACCACAGGTGGTGATAACAAGAAAATGGAGTTCAGATTGCATCATGTGGAATCCACTTCACCTAACCTCAGCTGCATAAAAGTTGGGCCAGTTATGTGCTGCCATGATCAGACAGGCTAACTAGAAACGCACACCTTCCTCCACAGACACCAAAAAGAGCTCAGACTCAAGGTCAACTCTTAGACAAATCCAACACTCAGTGCGGTGACAAGAAATGTTCAGTATATTCGAGACACTATAATTTGGTGACACCTAAATGCTCTACTCAGAAGTGTGCTGGTTAAGTGACACAGTGCTTCTGTGCACACTTTTTTTGTTATACTATTTTTTAACCTGTTCAGTGCTAACTGGTTCCCTCTGCCCCACTCATCACCAGTGAAACCAAACCCAGCTACAGCTGACCATGCACAGGGCAGAAAGCTTTTGCTTGGACCGTCTGAATCCATGCAGCAGCCAAGGAGGTTGGAAGTAGAAAGCCTAACCAGATTTGTACAGAAAATAAATGTCAAACAGGAAACACTGAGACACGCAATCTCACTTTCACAGATTCTCATGTCACTCAGCCTGCATCTTCTCTTTTATGTTGGCTGATAAGCCTAAGTGATAACAGATCTTAGCTGCAATCTTCATGCAGATTGAGGGAAATCCCTAGCTACCCTTCTGCACGCAGCTCAACGCTACAGAGAATTTGTGTTCTGCCTAAGAAAGGGCAGAGACAGGAGAAAGGAGAGCCAGCAGCTCTCTCAGGCAGAACTGTACTGCTTAGTTTGTGTGCTACTGATCTGTCGATCCACATTATCTGCATACATTCAGTGGGGGTTTTTTGGATCAAAGTAGACAGCTGAAAAATCAAAGCTCCCTTCATTTTTAATGACAGGATATTTCTCTATTCAGACCTCTCAACTTAACTGCTCTCTGTGACTAACTACTTTATCTACTGCTTTGGCTGAAACTGAATGGAAAGGAATGGTCAAGGCTTCAATCACATGCTTTCAAAAATAAAAGCAGCAGACTTAACTGAGGTGTGACGCTCCAAGACGTTCTGGATCTCACATGCCAAAATTACTATTGTCATATATTGCTTGCTATACATTTCATACCATATGATCTACCGCGCCTTCCTCCTGCCTGTCATTCCATAGAGGTCATGCAAGAAAGAAATCTACTTAATTCTACAGTGATTCCCGAAGGCACCACCTCCCCACAAACGCTTACTCAACACTGTGCAATCCCAGAGTCAACTTCAATTCCACAACAGAGGTTTCTTCCAGTTAAAACACTTGTTGGAAGCCAAAACCAAGGAAAGAATTTTGAAAAGCCAAATGAACTACTCTTGAAGTACATATGAATCTGCCCAACTTCTTTTCATGTATGACAACCAGTTAATTGAAATGACAGGTAATTAAAAACCTGGGAAATATTCCAACCTTCTTTCTTCTTGACCGTTTTCCTCAAGTTTCTGTAGCCTTCAAAAGCACGAGGTACAGTATTGGAAGGCCAAGCCAATGAAGGACAAACCAGACAGTGAAAAGCAGAAGTGATAAGAAGGTAAAAAAAATGATATATGAGCTTGTGGAGTTTAAAATGAAATTTTAAAAGATACTATCAAGAGACAACAACTAGTAAAAAGGCAATACATTTTGCACAGTTGGAAAGTAAATAGAAAACAAAGAAGCAGCATTTGACTAACCTGTCACTGTCAACTACTGTAAATTCAAGTTACACTAACAAAAAAGTTTTAGATTTAGACAATGTATTTCACTTTGAAAATTATTTCTAGTAAAGATTAAAAAAATTTATTAGTTCTATAAAAAGCTTTCTCCTCTTTTGCCACTTAGAATTGGCAGGTAAAATACTGAAAATTGAAGTAGCACTGCCATTGAACCAAAGTTACATATCCTCAGGAGTATATCAGGAAAAAAAAAACCAATGCATTAGTTTATATATGCTGATAACATAAAAGCTTTATTTTTTTGTTTGGGGTTTTGTTGTTTGTTTATAAATAAAAAGCAGAAAACTGCAGTTTATTTTTCTGGGATTCAAAAAGTACATGCCAATGATTGCTTGTTATTTTTTAATAAATTAACAAAAAATATGCATCAGAAGCAATGAGATGGACAAAGTGTTAGTATTTTTACTGGTACATTTTCCTCTTGAAAAAGTGTGGATGTATCAGTAAAGAAATGTCTGCATGACATATATAAGTGTAGAGATGGCTTAAATTTCATCAATGACTGAAATTCCTCATGTTCCCATTACAATCAAAAGCTTTTGCTGCCTTTTCACCTTATACTGCCTGCCGTCTTCCTTCAGTATCAGCTAGGAGCTCATATGCTGAGCTCCATGTAATTTTATCCCCAATTTAGTTTAATAAAGGTTAGGGAAGTCAAAAGACAAGAGTCAAAAAAGGTTACGAGGTATGTAAGGCTGACTAAGGATTGAAAGGGACGTGGGAGGTTTGCTCTGGTGCTTCTGGTGAGTAGGTCACATTGTGGGACATTCCAGTCAAGCATGTCAGTATTTCAGTAGCCAAAACATTACTGCCGTGTAAACTGTTTGATAGATGCTTATTAAAGGCTACAGATATATAGGAGTACATACCTGCTGCTCATTCAGAAACTGGCTCTTAGATCTTCAGGCTAGCTCACAACAACTTAGATAAATTGCATGTATTTAAAATCATGCACCTTTCATCATATTGACCCATAACCAGGAAATG
This sequence comes from Pterocles orientalis, assembly GCA_011057875.1. Taxonomy (NCBI): domain Eukaryota; kingdom Metazoa; phylum Chordata; class Aves; order Pterocliformes; family Pteroclidae; genus Pterocles; species Pterocles orientalis. The sequence goes on along the minus strand of WKFP01014863.1, from coordinate 62,247 downwards.
AACAGATCAAGAAAGGTAGCAGATGGGGCAGAACTAGTAACCACGCTTACCAATCCCATCTTAATAGGAAAATCCTAGTTAGACAACTTTAAAAGAACAGCAACCCTACAATGTAATAGTACAGTAAAAGCAGCTAAATGCCTGTAGAAGACAGAAGTAGAGCAAAGAATCCCTACTAAACTGCAGGGTAAATTGTCCCTTTGCAATATATTAGCATAACCATTGCCAATTCCTGAAATTTCAATAGAATAAACACAGTGATATATCCTGAATGCAGGCTTTGCATTTCATTAATTACATAGAAGCGCTCTGCAGGCAACAGGTATGACAGGCTATATGCATAATCCCTCAAATTCTAACATTTTCTAAAGAATTTTTCTCCTAACATATGCACCTCAGAAATCTCTGAATATTTACCACAAAGCAGTCTGCAGATGGGCCAGTAGAGAGATTCAAACCTTACCAGCACTTTGAAGAATATTATGTCATTCTATAGACCATAAGACCCACTTTAAGATGGAGGCCAGACCATCAAGAGGTTTCTTTGAACTTAAATTTTTCTATGATTCTCTAATTCTATAATGCTAGGACAGAAAACTGATCTCAAAAATAGTTTATGGTAAGTAGCCCCTACTTCTAGATCAGATCACTTGGCTATCCCATTCACAAGACTATTGTCCTGGTGTGAGCAAGCGTGACTGGATGGACAAGCTTCTTTCAGACAAAAAAACCAAAATGAACAACGATGTGTTCTACTTACTACTGAATATAGGGTAAAACTTCCAAAATTTTTTTAAGTGATAATCTCCTACAATAAGAGATATTAATATATCTAGTAGGCTTAATCTGTTTTCTGGTCACAACACCGTCTACTACCTAATACTCAGACCCCAACCCAACAACTGGGGCTCTATCTAAGCATGTATTTAAATACATGCTTGATTTTAAAATGTATTGAAATGTACAAAATCAAATCTCTGTTCTTGCATTTACAGTTAAAGAACATATTGAAGTGCTTGGCTGAAGAGAGGCCAGAACATTCTGCTCATTTCATTTAATACTTCCATTCTCCCCTCAAGTTCCTACGAACATGAGACAAAGTCTATCAAAATCCCCATAAAATCATAAAAGTTTCCTGAAAAATGATACCCAAAGGAAGAATCTAGTTGTTATTAGAATGAGTGTTCTCTACAAATATCAAATGTGTGGTGAATGGATTTATACATATAGGACCTCACATTGCAGATATCACTAACTCAAATCTGCTTTATACTTCAACTATATTTCAGGCTTATACTGTTTTAGTTTTACTCTTAACTTGTAGAAGTAGCCTGAAGGGCCATTAGCAGAAAGAATAATAGATTAGAAGAGTGGAAAAGTTCAAGGAAAAGCGAAAAATCTCCAGTGGAATTAAAGTATTGGAGTATACAAACAGATCCTTGCTGTGCTAACTGCTGTCTGAACAGGCATTTATATCAATGTCTATGAGCATTTTAGTAGATGACAAGTTGGACAGCAAAAAACAGCAAAGCATGATGTTGTAGCAAATTAGGAAACCTCAAATTAAAAACATTCATAAAAGCAGAAAGATAAAGCAAAAGAAGCCATTCCAAGAGGTACCAAAGAATTCCCAGCTATTCAGAATACCTTTTCTTCAGAAAACTGTTTCAGTTTTGACACACAGTATTAAAAAGTTCATAATTTTTGGTTTTGAAAACTTCTGTTGAATTTCAAATGCATTTTTTAAAAAAATCTAAAAAAAAAAATCAAAATTTATGGAGAGTGCCTGTGCTTTTACCACTGTGCATAAAGACATAGAAAAATTAATTACAGAGATATTCATTCTATAAATATTGCATACGTCACTTGAAGAAAAGATGCAAAAGAAAAACACCTATAACTTCAATGCTACACATTGAAACCCTTTTAATGTTACACATTTTTAAACCCTTTTACAAAGGGTTTGAAGAAATAGCAGTTTAGGATCCAAACCCAGACAGCAAGAATGAATTATTTTTAAAGTCTCAGTGGTTAAAAAAATACACCTCTTTACTAATAAAAGGAAAAGAAATAGCATTATAATTCATACACCACCTCTTTTTCTTTTTCCTTTCTTTTTTTTTCAGCTTTTCTAGATCTTTCTTGGCTATATCTAGAATTTCCATTGTCTCTTTTTCTGAAGAAAGCATAGAAGTGGAAAATGCTGACGGTCCACCAAAGTAAGTGGATCTTGTTGAAGCTCTTGACAAGTTGCGTCGAAGATTTTCATTCACAGCTTCACTTTCTAATAATTTTGCTCTTAAAAAAAAAAGAATTGTAGACCATGAATCACAAGTATTGCTAATGCAAAGATGCATAATCTTTAGCATTTGTAACTGCAATGCATTACCTTCAGTTTAAAAAGAAACTACAAACCAAAAGTCTCACAACATAGAAGTGTAGTAAATCCCTTGATGAGGCCATCTACAACATACATAACCATTGTGTAAAATATATATATTATATATATAACCTAGACAGAATACGTTTAAATATGTCTGTATAAATATACACACAGATATATGTATAGATATATATCTGCACACACTGTACCTACATACCCATTACACAAAAGCTACAGTATTATGGGGCTCTCTGGGAATAGGCTAGAATTTTTTTTTTTTGCATGGTACACCTCCAAGAAATAGAGAAATAAAATCATCTAAAATATGTATTTTTTTTTTAAACACTAAATTGTAAGAAGTAATTTCTCAGTACCATCATTTATATATTAAGTTATCATAAAACAATCATTCCAAGTTTTGTTGTCCTTTGTGCAACAACATCAAGCCATCATCATTATTTAAGCAACATCGTTCTTTCATTTCTGTTCTCAGGTTTATCTTTAACATTTTAATTTTTTGTGGTCAAGAGCAAAACCAGAGTCTTAGAAGCTGAGGGACCACTGTCCTAAGGTAAGAACTACACAGGAAAGCAGCTGAAGTTTTTACTTGCTAACACTTCTAGTTCTGTTTTGGGTTTTTTAAAAATAAAAATAGTTAAAATACATATTATGCAAATACCTGAGATCTTCAATTTCCTTGATATAATTATGAATCATGTTGCTAATTTCTTCGTTTCCTTCTCCTTTGAAGGACAGAGAGAAAGGGGGGAGTAGGGGGAAGAAAAACATTGAGAAAGGATGATAACAGTATAAATACCTGAATACAGCTACTAGGCACAAGGTACCAGCAAAGAAACAGTCATACGGGCTACACATGTAGATCTTATCTGTTTTGTAAAATACATTCCCTCCTTAAGCTACATTAAGTTTTGGTTTCTCTGTGTCATATGTTCAGGATTATTACAAGCAACTTTTTCTATTGCATTTTTTTCCATATTAGCACCTTTTAACAATGCATATACCATAAATCAAAAGTAACCTGACAGTGCACAAAAAGAGCAATGCAGTCATGGTAAGTCAATTGGACAACATTCACCCATCTGTGTCCAGGTCCTCACCCAAAGCAAAATATTTAAGGCCATGTACAGCCAAGCATACAAGTAATTCCTATCCAAAGGTATTATTTCACATTTAATGTTGCTTGTAGTCCTAAATGAATAGTCAAATCAGGGTACCAAACTATTTCTATTAATAGAATTCTCCAAAAACAGAGGAAAGAACTAGATGGGGGTGGCCTATCCCTGCCAAAGCAGGTCCTACATTACTGTTACAAAGGCATCACTTCATTCCAAGGGAGCCATGAAGTAAGAACATATAACTGGTTTAAGTTCATTAACTTATTAAGAGGTTTACACACGCGCCCAACACACCCGCAGTGTACCTGCTCTGGCCAGGACCTGATTGGCCTGGTCACTCATAAGCTGTGTTATTCTGGCTCTCAGTGCATCAATAGTCTCCTGCATTGCTTTAATTCTAACACGCAGGTTGTTGTTTTCTGTTTGCAGCATCGCATTTTCATGAAACATGTCATTGATGCTTTCAACACCTTCTTCATCTATAATCCTTTTACCCTTTAAGAAATAAATATATTTTATTACTAGTGAAGGTTGACCTACACATGAGAAATTTTTAATGTGGCAAAGGCAATCCACAGATTACTTGAAATTCCAAATAGACACTCATAGCAAAAGATAATCTTCTCTCAAGAAGTTTAAAACAATGGATCAATAGTTATCAAAATACTGATGTCTGGCCAACACCTTAACATTTGGGTCCTGTGTAATTCCACCTTAGTCTGAAATACAAGTTCTTGAAGAGGTTAGGAAATGAGAAGACAATTCTTTGTCAAATCAGGATACTATCTCAAGGATAACAAAGGAGAACACCACTGCTTAGTAACCACATTTATTGATGGAAACTTTTTTTACATTTCAGGAAGAAATAGGCATTGTGTACTATGATTGAGCTTATATAATTTAAAACGTACTTTTTAAACACAAGCTGTTTTAGCTATCTGATAAGTTTTCAAAACCAATACACAATAAACATTCACAGTCATTTATGTGTCAATTATTTTGTGGTCATTTTTGCTTTGGAAGTGACTATTTCTCATTGCTGAGCACAACAAGGTCAATTTTTGCCTTTCAAAAAGCAAATAGCATGCAGCATCTATTGACATCGTTGGCATTCATTGACATAGATTGCTTCCCTAGATAAAAGCTAAGTTTTCTAAAAACAAGCTTTAGAACTACAAGCATTTTAAAGCAGAAGTCCCAAGAGGATAAACTTACTGTTTTGTATTCCATGAGTTCCATTTGTAGCCGTGCAATCTCGCTGCGCAAAGCATTTATTTGTTGACTAGCCCTATCCTGATTAACCATCACCTTGTTCTTGATGTTCCGTGCCCGATTGGCATACTTTAATGTGTTCAAGGTTTCCATGAAGTCTCGATCTGAAGGGCTCACACATGCTATCATGAGTGTTTGACTGCAAGTTACAAACATAGGTCAGCATTACACATCACGAACAAAGAGTAGAGAGAAACGTCTTGAGGTAGAAGGTGAAACAAGAAGAGTGACTTTGTAACAATTGTGAAAATATTCACCTAACTCACAGTAGAAGACTATCAGCCACAAAGTTCAGCACTGTTACATCCTGCATTACCCTAGCACAGAAGATGCTAGATCATTAGTTGTTCTACACGTAAAATTATAAAAGCAATCAATTGCTCTACCTAGAAATGTTTTTCAAATTGTATTCAGTTTGCATCAACATACGTAAACTGAGATTTAAGCCTGTAAGATCTACCTGAAGTCCTACACAGTGATTTAGATCACGCAGCAGTTGGGACTGCCTACTCTCATTAATTCCTGAGGTTCCTACCTACTTAATATGAAAGCTGCCTGAATGTTCATCTTAGCTGTCCGTGCATTCACACAACTGCCTGAGGTACCTATTGTCAACCTTGGGTTCTACCAAGATCCAAACTGCCTGAATTCTCCACTGCAAATTATCTTTTGTCCTCCAACAGAAGCCCAGAGGCTGTACTTAGTGCATCTGACTGTAACTACTTATTCCATGCTTGATACCACCACTGCTTAGAGCACTTCCACAAAAAGCAGCAGGACCTGAGCTCTAGGCCCAAGAGGACTATGAACAACCATCTTCCTTTTGAGGTCCAACAATACCCTCTAGCCATCCCATCATGGGATATGCAGGGTGATAAGATACTCCCTGCTCCAAATGAAACACTGAGAAGACAGACCAGCAAAAACCAGTGGGACGAAAGCAGAAAAAGGCAAAGAATTCTGCATTCCGATCAAGTGGTTTCATCACTCAACAGGCAGATGGAGGAACCAGGGTCCCTTCCCTTGGTCCCTGGAGCACACTCTCATTTCACATCTGATGAGAACAGCGTAAGGGGGTCAGAACCAGACTTCCAGCTGAAGATCATATTCTGACGGTGCCTACATGGCCTGAATTCTCAATAGCCAGGGGAAGACACCTACATTTGATGGACTGAGTCCTCTCCACCAGGCTTTAGAGGAATTTGCTTCTCTGTTGTATGTGAAAGCTTAGGTGGTTGCATTAGGAACAACACACTGTCTGCAGGGCAATGGATCCAGCAGACAGGATTCTGATCTTCACCATCCATGATTTCAGACTGAGACGTACAAATTAATTCCTGCAACCCTTTCTGGGAAAAACAATTACCTTCACCATACACGTTGGGAAGCTAAACTGGAAAGAGTGACTAGCTTGAGGATACAAGAAAGATTCAGTTTCAGCAATTCTTCCTCAGACCTCCTCCATACCTTTGTGTCAGTTCCTCAACTGTTTTGAGTCCTCAAAATAAGAATATACAGGATTAAGAAATTTTAATTCTGACATCAGGATTACTTGTGCTTTTAGTTCAGAACATGATTACTTTTCTAAAAAACTCAGATGACTGGTTCTGCTAGATGTCTGTCTTGAAAACGGAATTACTTGAACTCCACTTTCCTGTCCGAACTGTATAATGTACTAGTTTCTAAAATAACGGTTCTACACCCTTTATTTTACAACTTCTTTAAACTACCCCCCAAAAGTTATGAAAGTTTCAGTTTTTCATATTGTATGTTATAAAAATCCTTTCCCAAATCACCAGTACTCCATATTCTTGACTAATTCAAGAAACTTTAATATACAAATGCTGCTTCAGAACATTACAGCATTACATTTAAAGTCAGGATTATAGTGAGAATAATACAATGATACAATGCTTTCATCATCATTAACTCAGGACTCACTGTAATCTAACAAGAATCACTACCAGTAAACCTTTTTTTTTTTTAAGTATTTGCAAAAGAGAAACAATAATGTGGACTATAATACCTAGAGTAGAATTCTGAAGGCTACGCAACAAGCTTACAGATATTTAATAATTTCATCTCCCAGAAGAAAAACAGCATATTTATTAAAATTTAGCTTTCCCACACTTTTTGGTTGCCAAAGCATGGATAAGAAAATACTCAGATCACGTTAATATGTATAATTCTTCCTTAACAGCAAACTGCTAATTAAAAATGTTTTAGCACATGTATCTCATAAACAAAAATAGCTGGTGGTGGCAGAGGGTGTCCACAAATTTAACATCAGACAGAAAGAATATATCTGAATATCCGTCTAGATGCTCTGGGACAGCATTTGCTGTTTGTGCATTGTACACTAAACTCTGTGATTCCTCCTAAGGAACAGGAGGGGGAGCAGTGGAGCTATAAAACAGGAAAATATTTTAGAGTCAAAATAATTCCAGTAAGTGCAATTTTAGAAGTGGTTTGAAGAAATGCTCATTAGCTAGTGTATTTGATATAAAATTTAGTCAAGAAATGCCATTTGTAGTTATTTGCAGAAAGAGCTTAGAAGAGCTATGCTCTTGATTGCTGATTTTTTTCATACTTCTTCAATTTCTTCTTCCCTTAAGCAGTTCTGAAAATTCTAGCATCTATTTTACTTGTTTTTTCTGGCTCTTTGCTTTTCCTCACACTGTAGTGCTGCAGGGTGTTGCTGAAGTTATCTCTTCGAAGGGCAGAGTAACGATTTAAGAACTGTCTTCTACTTTTCCTTATTCCTTTGTGAAATGCCCAGAAAACTTCACATCTGCCTAAAAATAGCAGTCATCCACATTGGATTAAATTGCTACAACATACTCAACTACACCCCCCTTTGTATTTCTACATGCTAATGTTATAAATACAAAATTTGTATTGTTTTCATAAATTTGTTAATATTTGCTTAGACAAAAGCTTCCAGAGGCCAAAGCCTCTCTCTGTTGTCTGGCAATAGGTATACAGAACAGGTTCATACAAATGATTCTGGTGATACAGTAGGTTTTTTTTTTATTAGGCTCTAATCCAACATCAGATAACTGGTCAGATGCACCACACCCTGAGATATACAAAAAGATCGTAGTGTCTGTGGTTAGCTGACTCCAAGCTCCACATGGCAATCAGAGCAAAAAAACATAAGGGGCATTTAAAAAAAAAAAAAGCCAAAAAAACCAACCAACTAAACAAAAAAAAAATCTCTGAAGGAGAAACTCACCAGAGTTTTAAACTGTACTGTAATTACTAAGGTTATAACACAATAACAAAGTTTACCATTTCTGCTGTCTACAACTTAAAGACGTCTTCATGGAAAGGATTCATCTTGGAAATGGCAAATGGCAACTTCTAAGTAACTCAAAGCCTCATGCCTAGTAAAGCTACAATAGCACTGAAAAGAACGATGAAAAAAACTCTTTAAAAATCTTTTCCCTGTATTGCCAGCATTTTCTATCATGACAGTAATTTATCTTCAGAACCTCCCTCCAACAAAAATAGTGGCTATTTTTATCATTGTTTAATGCTTAGTGTACTTCTTGAAGATTACGTACTCATTCATAATTCAATTCATAAAACATTCTTGTTTTCATACCTGTTTCCCCCAAGTGAGTCTTGAAGTAGCCTTGTAAGCTTTGAATCTCTGTATGGTACATGAGTTGCCTTCTTACTTTTATCTCCCAGGGCACTTATTACATTGCCAAGTGCCAGCTATAAAACACCAAATCATGCAATGCAGAAGTTAGAATCAGTTCTTGAGTAGTTTTATTTTACAAACAGCTATAAACTGAGGTCTGCATATTGTGAAAAAATGAATATATTCATGAAAGTTAACATAATTTAAAAAAATATGAATATTTTTACATTTTACAGTAGAATCTGTAATCTTCCATGCTGTCAACAGTGAATCAGACGATTTTCAGTCTGGCATCTGCAAGTGCTAAGTGCTTAGCACAATTTGCGTGCACTGCCAATGGATATCTCATGCCAGCTGCAAACTAAAGTTAGAACTACTTCGTGTAACATTTACTTTTGATGGTTATTAAACTTGATCCCTACTTCTAGAAGTAGCTATATTCTTTTAAAAATTAATTTTATCAACTTGCTTTATGCTAGATTTAGAATGAGACATGGGGCATTAATATGAAAGGAAAACACGGCATTTACTACCTCTACAGAGATGAAATAAGGAATGTCCAATGAAGATTTAAGCATTTAATGCCTCAAGCTATGTAGTTCATGGCTGTCCTATTTAATTGCTAAGAAAGGGTCTAATTCATGTTCATAAATAATGTAACATTCGGCTGTAAAATTATTTTTAATGTGCAACTGCACATACTTCAATCAGACTATTCACATGCCAAATTGAAACAACATTCCTCTAGATGGCACCCTGTACAGCCAGTTCTTAGCCTTGAAAATGGTCTTACTGCATCCAGCGTCTGAAGAACTGCATATATATCACATTCTGTGACTACTTTGAAGTGTTTACATCGCTTTCAATCTGTTTCTTAAAGATGAGGGCTAGAACTCAACACAAATGAAAGTTTTGTGATGATAGAAAGTATTACTTTTATCACACTGATTTTCACCTTTGTGTATTCTGTATCCTATTTATTAAGGATACAATTATGTCATCTAAACCCCCAAATTTCTGTTGGCTCTGTGCTTCTATCAGTGATGAAATTGAACTGAATTCTTTCTCTTCCATATAATCTAAACAGCCTATGGAAACAAATTGTATAGTCTTACTAGTCCACAGTTGATGGAAATGCCTTCTTTTGCCCTTTCTCCTGTAGCTCCTGTTCGCTTTAACCTTTCAGATCCTGCTAGATCAACAAAATGGAACTTGGCAGTAAGAGTTTCAAATTCATTCATCTCCGAAGATTCAGATATTATCCTGTTATCGGTGGCATTATCCTGAAGTAAAGAACAACACATAAAGCTTGGTAAGATCTTTCACATTAACACTTGTCTACTGCAAAGTTCAATCAACAATTATTTACAAGACTACCCATTTGTCATTTCCATCTCCCTGTTTACTCATTCTCTTACAATAATACCAGTATCTTTCAAAAAAACTTTATCAATTTTAATCATATCCACTAACATATCATTCTTAAAGACCCAGCTCTGGATGCACATGAATACCAATACACCAATTACTTCTATGTATGGCCTACAAATGCCTCAGCACGGGAGAGAATACATGTGTTAAAAACCACAGAACTCATTAGCAAGTTGGGCAACAACATTTGTACCTCCCCTGAAGTGCAAGTTTTAAATTAATTGTCAAAATAAATTGATCTCTTAAAAAGTAACAATATTACTGTCTTAAAACCCCAGTTGATAAGTCTGTCAAATAACTGAAAGATATTTTGATTTTATACCTCTCTAATCCCCATCATTATCTGCCCTGTGGCATGACTCTTCAACTTTACTTTAGGAACTATTTTTTAAGTCCGTTTTCCCAGCAGACAGTGTTCTACCAGCACTTCTGGCTTGACCAAGAAGTAAGGACAGCAGAGGGAAAACAAGGGGGAAATCACAGACTCATAGAATGGTTTGGGTTGGAAGGGACCCTAAAGATCGTCTAGTTCCAGCCCCCCTGCCATGAGCAGGGACACCTCCCACTAGGCCAGGTTGCTCAAAGCCTCATCCAGCCTGGCCTTGAACACCTCCAGGCATGGGGCATCCACAGCTTCCCTGGGCAACCTGCTCCAGTGCCTCACCACCCTCACAACAAAAAATTTATTCCTAATATCTAATCTAAATCTCCCCTCTTTCAGATTAAAACCACTACCCCTTGTCCTATCACTATGCTCCCTGATAAAGAGTGCCTCCACATCTCTCCTGTAGCCCCCTTTAATTACTGATAGGGTACTATAAGGTCTCCCTGGAGCCTTCTCTTCTCCAGGCTGAATAACCCCAACTCTCTCAGCCTGGCCTTGTATGAGAGGTTCTCCAGCCCTCTGATCATCTTCTTGGCCCTTCTCTCAACTTGTTCCAACAGGTCCATGTCCTTATGTTGGAGGCCCCAGTGCTGGATGCACAAGGTCTCACAAGAGCGGAGTAGAGGGGGAGGTTCCTTTCTTTTTTTGCCCCCAAGTAAAATTTGTAATGACTGGCACCTGACACACACTTTCATCAGAGCAGGAACCCTGCCCAGGAACAAACTGCTCTACAGGCAGGTAACGTGGTCTCAGCCTCTTTCCACTTCACATCCCAAAGCAGAGCAGTAAAATCCTTTTTCATTAGATAATCCCAAACTTCTTTCTATCAATTAGTGTACTAGCATTATATACTGTGGAGATTTATTTTACTCTAAGTGTAGTTGCACCTGTTGACATGAAAGCAACACTGAATGAGAAAAATCTTTAAATCCCTCAGTTCCTGACCTTCCTGCTAAGATATCCATTGCAGGGCAATTTCTACCTACTCGTCATGGCAGCATGTAATAGGCATATATCAAGTGTATGCTAGACTTATATTCACACAGCCTAGTCTACAGGCTTTATTACGAATACTCACATTAGCTCATGGCTGCCTCCACTATTGCAAGGGGTAATGAATGTGGCTGCAGACTAAACTGTTCCCACAGTAGTTAAACACTTCACGCTTCTTAAGTGATGTCCTTTTGTAGCGGTTTCAGGAGAGAAGAGGAATTGTGCCACTTCCACTAGACTGGACTATCACAACTTTTCAGGGATTTTGATGGTTACACTGCTGGTAGATCACTCTCTCTTTCCCAGACCTCAAAGCATGATTAATACAACCCTTCTGTCTCACTTATTTAGTAAATGAAACGTACATCCAGAAACTTCCGACAAGCACGGACAGTGTGAACACAGTGAGGAGCAGCGTGTCTGTGCACTGCAGCCCTGGCTGCCTGCCCACCCTGGGCACTGGGACCACGCACAGAGAGACAGGCAGAGCTGACACTGTCATCCCAGGAACTGCGCTGCCCTAGTAACTAGGTCTCTCAAAACTGTTGTCTACAGACAGCAGCAACAACAGCAACTTGACCTCCATCTCTCCCAGCCACCCAATAAGGGCTTGTATTAATTTATATTCCGGGAGCATTCAGAGGACAGTGTCAGGTCTAATCTCTACTCTCCTAAATACTGCAGGGAAAAAGAGGGTGCTGCCTTCAGATGAGAATATAGAAACATCCTGCTCCAGACAGTGCAATTATCTTCCTCAGATCTCCCAAAAAAATAAGGTACAAAACACATTTTGACACAAAGCAGAAGGTGGCCTCTAACACAAGCTTCTGTTAAAAACCAGGCAAGGCCAGGCAAGAGTCCTGCAGGTGGCTCAGCTGGCGGGGAAGGCTGCAAGTGCACCCGGGGAGGTGGATTGCTGTGCAGACAGCCTGCAGGAAGCAAGGCTCCCAGATAAGTTACCTCACTCCCCAGCTACACAGACAGATTTCAACAAAACATCCCAGAGGACAGTGTCACCATGTAGTGATCGAGGTGCCCTGTCTGGGCTCCAAGTGTGATGCTGGTCCCTCCTGGGTGAGAAGACAGACAGCTGCCCAGCACCACCGAAGGTCCACAGCTTCAGCACAGAAAGCGGGAAGAAGCATTTTTAACAGGTGTATAAAGCAGGTCTACATACCACAAAGGACCAGGGAGCAACCCTCATTTTTCCTGCAAATGATTATTCGTAGTGTTAAAAAAAAGGCAACCTCCATAAAAGCACTACATATCCAAATCATTCTTCCACATGCTTAAAAATGTGATATCTATGCGTAAAATGCTAGCCAGGTATTTAGGAGTTCTCTGAAATATTTGAAAGTTTTGATACCTTTATAATAATCAAATAAAGTCTCCTGAAGATACTGTAGTTTTCAGTAGTATGAATTTATTCAGATGTCTCCCTTTACGAGATACACCAACAGCAACTAACAACTGAACATTCACATGAAAAATCTTCCACAGAACAGCTCCATGAGCATTCACAGATTAAATTTCAGGACAAGTGCATAGACCTAACAACATATCTGAACCTCAAATATACATCCATTTAAAATAAATATGCTAAACTTCAGAATCTAATGCTTTTTCACTTGTTCCTTTCTGGACATCAGCACTTAATCTGGAATATTCAAGCATTTTCAGTTACCTGACTGCTAGCTTAAATCCACCAACTACTAAGACACTTAAAAATGCTTTCCCAATTAAAGACAAATTACATTTTAACTTTCCTATGGTGTATGTTGCAACAAAATACTGAAGAAAATGCTAGAGGAGGATGGGCAGGTTCATGCTTACATATGCACAGATTAAATCAAATTATTATAACGCTTAACAAATTAATCGAGCATGATGATGTCTGTAGTATCTTTACTAAGTGCAATTCAAATAACAAAGGCTGGCAAAACTAGAAATCATTTTTCAAAATGTGAATATTAAGTGAAGTTTAATAACTGCAAAGATACGTACAGTGTTAAATGCAGGACAGACTCTGGTTTGACATAAATGTATAGTAAAAATAGCATGTGAGCGTGAACTCTGAACATTCATCTGAGTGCTGGCAGTGGTTCGAGACAAAGCCCCCAGCTTCAAGCACTGCATCATCTAGAAGACAGACAAGAAGCACATGGCATTGCTTGCAGTTTAAACAAAAAGTGTTCCTAAAACACTTATCGTTTTGGATATAAATAAGCTTGTTCTCTTTGCTGTTAACTCAGTTCCTATATGCCAAAACACAAAGACTCTTAAATAAACAAACTAAAAGGTGTTTTTTGTGGTTTCTGAAATAAAACACTTAAATCTTTGTACCGCACATCCTACTGCCCCCTGCTAGTATCACAGCAATCTTCCTTCCATTCACTTGTGGCAGAAGTGGACAATTTTTGTACTTTCTGTTCAAAAATGTACAGTACAATAACATTTGTATCCATATTTGCAATGCACAGATACTTATGAACAGCAATTCACATCAGTCACTGTGCAAAGCTTTCCTGTCACAGGAAAAATAACATACATAAGATTTGAGAGATTAGATTTATATACATGCCAAAATTTTCTCGCCTAGGAGAACAATACTATTAAGTGAAAGCCACATGCGCTTAATATCAGATTTTTATAAATTTTAAAACTACAAAAACTAAAAAAAAAATCAGCTAAACTTTACACCTAAAATGTCTAAGATGCAGATGTTAGCAAGCTTAACATATTTTTAACCATTTAGCAAAACAGCATTTTTAGAAAGCAGTTGGTATGCTACAGAGTAATTAACTTCCAGTTATCACCTCCGATTCTCCATTCACAGTTCGGGTTGTAACGCCCACTGTATAAATTCCTCCCGCTGAATCTTCATGTATTTTAATATTTGATTTTTTATTCTTTGCATCAATATCACGTGTGGTATCAAACAGATCAAGAATTTCTTCATTGTAAAGCTGAGGAGAAAAAAAGAAAAAAAAAGGTATGTTACTTTAGGAATTTCTCTAAAGACTAACAAATCTGTGCATAGCACATACAGAAGGTTCTAAAAATCCAAATGCCAAGGTTCTCAGAACAGGATGCTGTGAAGAATCCAAACTTACAAGGACAGCAGGATGACAGACAGCAGGATGATAGCAGCAAATTAAGTCATCTGCCCACTGTACTATTATGTCACCCAAAGAAGCAGTAACTTCTTCCAGGTCGACAGATCTGGGAGAAAATTCTTTGATGGGACCAGGCAAGGGGAAGCACTCAGTGCTAGCAGAACCATGCAGCAGTGGTTTCTGTGGCAGGCACCTGTTATTGTTGGGTTTGACCTTGCACTATTCTTTTGTTTTGTTGATTCAGTTGGCTACACCCTCCTCCAAACACTTCAAACTCACTCCACTTGCTCTCCCTGCCATCACATCTTTTCTCATCTCCTCTCTTACACCTTAACAGTTCTAGGTCTCTCTTTCATTTAGATAAACTGTTCCTGCCCTGGAAGGAATTTAACATGTAATACTTTTTGGGCAAGCTGCTTATTAAAGACACCAACCAGCAGGCCAAAACTACTACGGCATGGTTTCTTGAGCAGGGCTTTTGTACTTTCCTCCATACGCAGTGCCCACACTTTGGTGCCCAGATCTAGTTACAACTTTCAGGCTCAATCATATGAGCAACAGCAACTATTTAAAGACACGTTTCAGGCGGCTTAATGTTTACTGTCTGCGTCACGGGATCTCGTGAAGGTAAGTACATGTACATTTAGTGGTCTTTCAACTCAGTATCATCAAGCACAACAGACTTCTAGGTCAGTAAATGATATCAGAACCATGAAAGACATCACAAATTATTAAGTAGTTATTGGTGTTAGAGGAGATGGTTTATAATTTCGTAAGAATGTTCTGAGTTTTAGGAAACCTATTTAGGTCCAATTGAAGATACCAGGGCAAACAAAAAATAGGAACCTAACAGAAAAAACAGTGTCCCACTGGGGACTGCATGGCTCAGGTCTCTGCTCATGTACATTGGAACAGTTTCAGTGTCTTTAATTTGGCTATACCAATTCACTCCAGCAGAGCTTAGGCCAGACTGATCAAAGTCCCTAGGTAAAAGCCAAAGAACCACTGCAATAGATCTGTATTCACCCAACGTCTTTTCTCACACACTGAAAGCAAGATGCTCTCTTCTCTCACAAGTGAAAATCCATCCCTGAGAACAAAAGGCTTAGCATTTGCAAATGTGATGTTTTTAATTCTTTACATATTAAAAAGGAATTATATTGAATTTAAGAGCTTTCTTACTAATGTTTTACCTTGCTAAGTGCAAACAAACTGATGCCACAGTTTAGAGAAGATCCTGATAACACACCTACAATTGCATGGGACTGCATATGCCTACCTTTTGGAAAAGTTAGCAGGAAAGCAAGGAGTTAAGAGAGGCAGACTACAGACAACTAAAAAAAAAGCATGAAAGTAGAAACAGTGATTTCTGTTTGCTAATAGTTATTGAGCTGTCAAACTTCAAAGTTACTCCAAAATAAAATGTTGCTTCAACTTGTTCAATGACTAAATTATTGTTTATGTAATCCAGTTCTAGTGGTAGACAGGATGGGAGAAAGAAGATACTTTCTGATACAAGAGTAGTGTGTAATACCTAACTAATCACAAAAAGCTCTTTCTGCAAAAAATTACAATTTAGCCTCAGCACAATGAAAAAAAATCCACCAAAAAAGTGACATTTTGTTAAACTATTATATGCATAATTTAATCTTTCTCTAAAATAGATAAACAAGACAGGTTTTAGTATGTACATTTCATCTGAAATATGTTGTAATGGCTGCAATTCTGCATACCGTTATTTCTGTAACACTTAATTACTGGTCTGTGTTTTGGGACTCTAGCAGTCACATTTGTAATGTTACGTCAAAAAACACAAGGAATTCAGAAACTACACCAGTAACTACTCCTTATACTACTGCTGTTGTAGCTACCTAAGCAGAAATGAAGCTGCAGTTCAACAGAGAGAACAGAGGAATACGGCATTCCCATGGCCTGTGCTCAAACCTAGACTCTCTCTAGGCAAACATTAGCCAGAGCAACACAAAGCTCTGCTTAAGGTTAACAGTGACAAACCTATACTAGTACAAAACGACGGCCAGCTTGTTAATCTTTAAAACAACTGTAAGAACATATGACTAAAGGACCTAGTTTACTTCAGCAGTAATGAAACCAACAGCTTTTCTCTTGGGTAATACAAAAGTGTTTTTTTCCCCCCAAAGTAGATAAAGTTTCAAATGTTGAACTAAGTAATACACATTTACACTTGTTTTTCCTTAAACTGATTCTCCCTCTCTGTGCACTTGAAGTATCAGATTTTTAAGCTTGGTAGTGAATGTAAATATGTTACGCCCAAATAAATCAATTTAAAAAATAGTTCCATGGGCAAGAGGCACAGCATAAAAGCTGCAAGACAAACCAGCAGCTGCTGCAGGTCGGAAAGATCACAAATGTTATGGCCTCTCTTACCAGGAGCTGTATCTACAAGAAAACACAAAAGGAACAGTTTTTCCACAACACTGACCCAGGTTTTCTCTAGGTCTGATGAAAGAGGGAACAGTGACACAGAAGCCCAATCCCAAACCACCAGGGATCACAGAAAGAAGTGTTTTTCTGCTAGGTTTCTTCTTTGGTGAAAGGAATGTAACAAGACTCCTGACCAGATTTTAAAAGCTAAAGAAATCTAGGCAAAGTGACAAAAGCAGGCAGAGCACAGTCACTATTCAAAGGCACAAAGTACAATTGATTTTTTTTTTAATAGTTTCTTGCTTTAAGGCTTTGTAAAGAATTAAGAACAGGCAAGAGCAACAGGCCCTGCAAACAAATGTGTACTGCAGAAAGGGATAAATGACAACTACTGTAACTATTTCTGCAGTTCAAAATAACACTGTAAAAGAAACTACTAAAATAATTGGAATAAGATAAAAAGGCTCTTTTTCATAAATTGAAGAGCTGAAGCAAACTCCATAAAATTTCCTTTTGAAATCTTGAAGATTAATTCAAAACATCTCGTGGGAAAAGTATGCAAAAGTAGCAACCAGTGAACACATTTAATTAGCTTTAAAAAAAAAAAAAACACAAACCATGAAGTTACACACACAAACACAGATCATCTTTACCTCTAAGAACTGTGCATTCACTTTAAAATCTGGAGGTGGAAGTCCTTGTTTAATAGCAGCTTGTTTTTTTTCTTCAATACATCTGAAAAGATGCTTAACAGCACGCGATATAATGCCTTGTTCCTCTTCTGTTATGTTGACATCAAATCCCGTGCCCATGGTGTATGTTTTGCCAGCACCCGTCTAAATTGAAAAAGGAGTCGTCACTAATACACGTTAACAGTTCTAAACCATCACAGAGAAATGCAGTTTGTGAACACTAGTGCTAGACAGTGACTACTAAGTAAGTCTGACATCTTTACAATATTAACATGCACAATAAAAGGTCATTTTGAAAAAATGGATAAACAGAAGTTGGACAAACTCTACTGTTTATCCACAGACCACATACAAGGCAGCAGGGACCAGTTTAATCTTTCATAACCTTTCCCCTACAAACTTCCTCTAAGCTGCTTACATCAGCTTTGAGCTACCATCTCTGAGGTCAAAAGAATAGTTAATGTTTTCAACTGAGACTGATAATTAAAGCAGATATTTCAGCACTAGAAGCAGCATTTGCAATTCTTTACTGAAGTAGATCAAATGACTCCCTTAATTAAAATGTCTGAATATCTCAAGTAGAATATTACCATTGTTCTCAATTCATAGACAGCACAGAAGAACACAAGCTCTACCTTCACTAGGAAAATAACTTAATTAAATGTGAAGGCCTATCGAAGACAACGCAGTGTTGTGTTTTCACTTAGCTAGTGGGTCAAGTCTAAGACAAAGATAGCATCATGTAGCTGAACATTATCTATTAAACTGGATCTGCATACGCTTTGTTTCACTAGGACTAGACTTCACATAGCTAACCTGCGATATGACACTTAACAGTGGTGAAATTCAGCATCCAAGACCAAATCTTCTGCAATCAATTCCTAAAGGAATATTCAGAAGACAATAACGTGGCCTAAAGAATAATAGGACAGATAATTGCTCAGAAAAGAATCTCAGTAAAACCTCTCTCTATATATCAACCGATTAAGTCACTATTTGTATGGCTGCATTGGGGTGAATTCAGGAATTCATGGAATTACATTGGACACATGCTATTTACAGCATTACATTAACTGAGAATTACTGCCTATGTGTATCTTCTGTGTTTCAATTGCCATTCTGCACAGAACCTAGACAAACTCCTAAACAGTCTCCTACAGGATCCCTCATTTAAAATAGAACCAAGACGCTAAAAAACAGGCTCATGCATTCTGAAATGTAAGAGAAAGACCAGTTACAATAAACTGTTTATTCCAAAATAAATACTTTAAAACAAAATTGTAAAGCTTACTTGGCCATAAGCAAAGACAGTGGCATTATAGCCTTCAAAGCAACCTTCAATCAGTTTTTCTATACACTGTATATAGATTTCTTCTTGCTGCGAGTCAATGTTAAAGACATAATCAAAAGTGAAGGCCTTGTCTTTTCCCAAGAACACTTGAGGTTCACCAGGTGTGACAGATGTACAAATATGGCATCCTTCAATCTTCTCTTTGGCTAGCTGTGGTCTAATTCTGTTTTGGAAGAGAATAAATGAACTATTAGAAATTCTCATAAACAGAAAGAGGAGCATATGAACAATGTAAACGAGATCTGAAAGGAATTCCTTACTGACTGAAAAAAGAAGAGGAAGCTTCCAGCTGTCTGAGCCACAGTACTGACTGTATCAGAACCCCACTCATGCAACTGTTCATGCAAGTGACATTATCTTCCCTGAAGGTTCACCTACCAACTTCAAGTTGATGACCTGCCTAGAACTCTGAATGTTTCTGTAAGCGTACCATGCATTACTAAAGACTAACTTTCATGATCCATTTTTGAAACCAAAAACTTTCCAGTTTTATCAGATTTCTTCATGCATTTCTTTTTTTTTACAGCAACTGAAACATGAAAAAAATGCATAAGAGTTTAAGTAGCAGTTTGGGAGGAAGGGCCTCCAAAGCCTAACTATCACCTTAAATGAAAGCCTTCTTGCTACAAGAACAAGGAGAAAGCTCACGTTTCTTCTTTTCCCTTTGACAGGAAAGGAGCTTTGTCACAGCCAGAACACTTCTGTGAAATGTGTAGTTTCAGTGAAGCATGTTTTTCAGAGAAAAAAAAAAGGAACAATTTCTAACAAGTTCTAAAGGTAAGAATGTCTCATTCCTCATTATTTCCCTACTGAGACAAATTCCAGTTTTTATTTCAGTTTATTCAGTTTCTGACAAACTACTTCACAGAACACAGTCATCTCAGACTTCTTGTATTCTATCATGTTATTAATTACTCTTCATTCTTAATACTCTTGCAGTTTGGTCAAAATTGAATTCATATACTAGCTCTGTGACTAAAAATGACTGTGGAAGTTTGTGATTCAATAGGTTTAATGGTTAACTATCAGGAAGAAAAACTCTGGCCAACATAACATATTCTAGCTGTAATTAACTAATAATTTGTTTACAAAATTACCTTTTTTTTAAAGTGCTGCCAAGTTCTCAAAGCAGCACCAAATTAAAAAAAAAAAATGTGCAGCTTAGACAGGGGACAAATAAGGCTATATATAAGGGTCATAAAATGTCAGCAGTACAGCTACACACAAACAAAATCCTGTAATATTTTATATCGTTTCTCCATTTATACAAAACTTCAAGGACCTCTATTTACCTTGCTGTGGCTACTTTTGGTTACACAACATCAAAGTTGAAGATCTCTATATACAGAGTATACTTTAGAGGCACACGTTCATTTCATATTCCATGCTTTAAGGGCCGTGTCTGCATTAGTGTTTGGTTTGGAGTAGCTGTGCTGTCTTGAAGCAAGTTTCCTCAGCATCTTCACCTGCCACATGTTGGTTTGGATCACAGAGCAGTTTCAGTGTGCACAAATCATACCCACTTCAGAAGAAAATAAGCCAAAACACCCTGCTCCAGACACACCAAACTTGTTCCAAAATCTAATGGAAACATAAGGACCCGAAGCTACCTACTGATCTACTGCAACCGTGCCAATGCTTGCGGATACAGAGATCACTAGTATCCAACACCCCTAAGTGGACTGCTACAGACTAATTCAAATTATACTAGAATACTTTAGTTCAAGTTAGAAATATCCTGTAAAAAAAAAAATTATAATCACACAGAGCACAATGTATCTTCCTTTTATTGCAGATTACAAATTTTTCACCCAGGGATGTGTATTTTTGTCAGCAGTATTTTTCAGAATTTTTATTCTAAAGGTTTCATTATATCCCATGGTTTGACACTACAGAATAATCATAATTTATTTGTAATGTTTTCTGCACACCAGCTCCCTTACAGAACATTCCTAATGACCAGGAGGTACCTCCCCTGTCAACATGTCGTCTAGTGTGGAGTGGAAATTAAACAAACCTTTGAAAAATATCATAAAAGCAACTAACAACCTGATCCACAAGCACCTGTGTCCACTAAACACAAGACCTGACCAACACATACCTAAGTTTGTAATAAATTTACTTTGTTATAGATTAATGAACAATTTATAATAAAATAGCTGCTATTTCTAGGTAGACAGAGAAAGTGTTCAAAGACAAATCATATGATTTCCCTAAAAAACACTCTATACAACTGGAAGAACTGAGCAAATAAAATATGGTAGCATGCTGCCTGTAACACTTAATATTTAGAAAATGCCAGCTTTGTAGGTACTGCCTTATTTTAACGCTGTGAAGTTAGTGAGAGGGCAAGCTTCTTTTGTAAGACTAAGCACTCTTATTCTTACACTAATCCAGTGCAGACAGCACAAAGGCAATCAATTGTTCTTACAAATATGAACTCTGAGGGCTTCTAAAGCTCCAAAGGTACTCCTAGCATTGTTTTCTAGTACAAGGAAGCCTAGAAAGACCTTTTCTAAAAATCAAAACGGAAAACACATTTTCAAACTTAAGTGACCTTTTTATGCATCCCAAAAACCCAACCTCTCCCCCCAGTTCTGAAAGGTTCTTAGCACTGACTTGGAGAATGCAGGCTGATAACTAAAAAACCACAAACCAGAGTTTTCTTCACATGTTTTCATTTGTTTAAAAAAAGTTCAAAATTCATTTTCTGCACCAGGGAACTGATGCAATTATGACAGGTGCCGAATAATTTTCTCCTTTCTACTACTAAGTAAAGGCTCAGAGTGACCACAAAGAGGAACAGCATGCCTAAAATATCAATAATTTGCATGCTAATTATTACAGTGATGACAGGACTGTCAAGCAAGCAGTTTTGGTGTCAGCCTGCAGAGACTTCCCATGAGAATCCTCCCAGCTAGCTCCCTGCCTTGCAGCCGGGCAGCACCTGCGAGTGCTCTGCTGCTGTAAAACCCAATTCAACAGCAAGCTGCAAAGTGCATCATGTATGACCACAATAAGGCCACAGCAAGATACCATTCCAGAGACCAGCTGAGCTGATGGAAATATGTGTCACCACTAGTGGCAGTTACCAGCTCCATCACTTCCCCTGGGTTGTAGTACAACATCGATAGATCCAGCAGCAATAACTACATCCTTCCTGACTGACTTGTCACTTAAACTGAAAACAGCACTAACAGAAAAAACAGCATTACATCACCACATACGCAGCACAACAAAAAAAATCATAGCAAGACTCACTGCATCAGGAAAGCTTCACCCCAAAGTCAGGCTCCCTCCTCATTCTGTAACTGCTCTTACAGAAGGTCCCACTCTGACATGGAGTAGGTAGGTAGCACCCAGAGAGAGATTCCAGCTGTGTCAGGCTTGAAACACATCTTCCCCAGAAGTGATGTGCAGACAAAAGATCTTCATCACCCAGCCTGAGGTCTGCTCAGGGGATACTTCATGCTCTGAAATCCATATAGCTCTCTTGATAAATTCAGCACCAAGCTGATGTGATGAGCTTAATGAATAAGCAACAAATGCCTCACCTTCAACCTGATCTCTGGCCACTTATGAACAGTGTGAGTGGATTACTTGAACTTCCATGGCTCTTGAAAAGTATTAACATTCACACTGAACATGAGGTCTGGCAAGCTGTAGTCCTCACGCAAGTCAGCTTCTGCTCCAGCACTGGCTATAGGAACATTTCCTCCTCCACCACCTCACACATCAAGTGGGAAAGATTTTTTTCTTCTGCTTACAGCCAAACCTTTCCCACTCTCACATCTTAATGTGGTCACTTCTGTCAGCAAAGCAGGCAGCACCCATGCTTTCAAATGTGAAAGAGTTCCTTTTGGCCATCTCTCCTTGCCCAGTTCCCAGCCTGGCAGTCTGCCACTGGGATTTTTCTCCAGGACCAATTTGACTTCACCCATTTTGTCTTCTATGTGGCCCTATCTCACCTGTTTTTCAGGCTACTCTCTTAATTGTATACAATCAGGTGTTTTCTACCTATTTCCAATCACATCCCCTTAGATGTGGCAACTTCCCAAACAACATTTTGCCTTGCATCCTTCCCTTTCCTCCTCTCCAAAGCACGAACACACCCAACTCTTGTTTATATTGCAGAGCCTCCAGGCCACACACATGAAACTCAATCCCCTAAATCTATTCTGCCTCAGCACACGGGGACAAGCTGTCTAATTAGGAAGGGCTAAAATAGCTAGTGATGGCACAGTAATGCACCGTATTGTGGAACTGGAACTAATCTCTCAGTAGAATAGGTGCACAATGTCTGCTAAAAATACTCTCAGCTAGAACAGACTCAGTTAGCACAGTTGAGGGACTACAGTAATCATCAGCTCAGTACCCTGTGTTATACAAGACACCAGACTCCTCAAAATTGATTCCTGTTTAAACTAGAGAATATCTTAACATTCCTTTTAAAAAGCATCCTTTCTTACTTTATTTCTAGGGATGGAAAATTGTGCAAGTGATTTAAATATTTTTATATACATGGATATATAAAGATACAGATAGATATACATAAATACATCCCCTTTCAGCTACTGAGCAATTTTTTCTCTGCACCTGTTCATTTAAGAGCTTCCCCATTATCTAATTTTTCCCTAGGAATCTCCACACATCTGGGATCAAGCTATCCCTTAATTTCATTTCATATACTAAACAAAATGAGACCAGTGAATTTTTTATTTTCCATCTCTGTGTGAAGTATTGCAAATATTACTCTAACAAAAGGCAATTATCACAATTTACAATATACCTTCTCAGCACCTGCACCCAATAGCAATAAGGAAACATGAACTTTCTATAGAAGTGACCTATAATGGGCAAAGCATCAAATTATTCTTGTCTTACCGAAAGAAAAGAGGCAAAAAAAAAAAAATCACAGATTAATCATTCAGGTGACAATAACTAGTCAGAACCTGTGTGTTGGGAAGAAGAAAAGGTTATGAAGTCCTATGTAAAGTTCTTTTTCATTGAAAACCCTGCTGTGGGGAAAGGACTATTTTCACGTTGCTCAGAAAAGCGTAAATTCAAGCATCACTCAAACCACATGCAGTGCTGAGCAGGAAACGAGTTAACCTGTAAACCTAAGACTCTCCAGTACTCCTCTCTTACTACACTAAGCCTATTAAATTTTGTACAATTAAGTTTCACATGTGGGTATATGAACTATTACATCCAAGAGCACCCAATAAAACATTTAATGAAGTGTAGCAGGCAATATAGACTAGGAAACAAACAAAAGCTATCTAAAACCTGAAAAAAAAACCATGTTCCTGCCCTTACTTCAGCACCACAATACCTTTCTCTTCCATTACACTTACATTCATCAAATCACTCCCATTAAACACTCCTTCACAACAAGGAGTAAAGAAAGCTAAACAGATTTCATCCCAAGGACACCTAATACTTCTGCTTGCATAAAC
Organism: Pterocles orientalis; assembly: GCA_011057875.1. Lineage (NCBI taxonomy): Eukaryota > Metazoa > Chordata > Aves > Pterocliformes > Pteroclidae > Pterocles > Pterocles orientalis. The sequence continues at coordinate 37,977 of WKFP01014863.1, read as the reverse complement.
TTTTCAGTATTTCTGCTAGTACACATTGGAAGGTTGCTTGCTTCTATGATTATCAGCACCTCCAAATAAGCCACAACTGTAGCATTTGAATGCATTCATCTGAACTAACTGATTCTTAACCTCTCAATGAGTTTTAAGGATATGAAAAAGGCTGTTGTATGACAAATACCAGGTGTACCTTTTGTTAACACAGCAAAAAGGACGCAGGAACAAACCTTCCAGCTAGTGCCAGCAACCATCACCCATTAAGAACTTCCAGGCAAAAAAATGCTCCTATTTGGTCAGTTACCATTCAGTATGTTTAGTACGGATGTAGTTCTGTAATGTCCTTCTCAATATTTCCAAAGAGGTTTTTGGTGGCCAGTGAAACAAGTATGAAAAGTCTGAGAACTGTTTTAGTATGCTTTTACCTTGCTTTTTTCCTCTTGAAACACACACACGTATCATAAAAAGTATAAAAGTACTACAAGCCAACCTTCCAGGCCAAATCCTTTTGAATAAATATCATAATTATGTTTTGGGGTTTTTTTTTAACTCCAGAATAACACAAAAATCAAATTCAAACCCAATGCCTACAAATAATACCACATGGCACTCTTTCCCCAGGTTAGCACCAAAATAACCCCCTATACTGTTATGGTAAACTACAGGTAAAGTCCAGGTCATTTGTCTTCCGGATTTCTTTCTAAGTGCCAGCTAGGCAGTTGTCTCCAAGCAAGCCATAAATACACTGTACTATCAGTAGCCCTAGATGGCCTTCAGGGTGGGATCCACTTGTTTCAGGTGCCTACAAGGGCAGAAAAAAAAAACCAAGCCTTCATAAACTACTTTAACAATTGAATGAATAACAGAATAAAAACCATCTTTATAAAGAAAAGCAAACAAAGTGCAAGACAAATTCGGGATACCTTTGTAACAGTGCCACTTCTGCAGAAAGACTAACTCTGCTTCTGGATGCACATAAATATCCAGTGGTATCAGTTAACAGTACAATTTCATGTTAATAGTACCAGTCACTAGTATAATACATACAGTATTAAGATGTAAAAAGGACATGCAATTACAGATATGCAACTTCTATCAATCACCCAAGACTGCTCAGCAGCCAAGCTGTGGCAGTTGCCCACTCAGCCAAGTCTTTCCCCCCGCCATGGGTCAGCTCCCACCCTGTGAACTTGCTTCGCCTGCAAGAGGCACAGGCACACACCAGTCACCCAGCCAGGGGAACCAGCATGAGCTTGCTGCGACTGTAACTCAATCACTCTTACATAAGCTTTGGGCACGGCTCCCACCAGTGTTTCTCTCAAGTTGCCATGGCTGCCATGGTCTAGACCTGGGGCTCACCCAGTGCTGCCAGCAGGTGTTGTGTGTGCCCGGAGCTCACAGAAACTAGGCAGAGTCCAGGTGTTACTTGGCCTAAACTTACTCCAGGTCCCTGGGCAAGCACAAGTGAGGCAGATGCTTTGCATGTCCACCACTGCTTGCCTTTAGACACCTGGACACTCAGGCACATCAGGTAGGTATCTCGATGACCATTTGGCAACGCCAGAGAATAAAACCTCCCAGATAGCTCTTGGATGTAAACATTTACTAAGGACTGTGGCAGAAGCTAAAGCACAATCTATGTGGTCCGGATTTCACTCCAAAGTCCTATTAAGATACTGACAAAAAGGTATTAGCATCCCTTTAATCCATGTGTGGCCATTAAACATGACCATTAAGTCCTTAGCTTAAAATATGCAGAAGCAGCTGCCACTACATTACCAAATGGGCCGTAACATACTACATCTTCAATAGCTAACTTATTTTACTGGAAACAAAAAAAAAAAAAAAAAAAAAAAAACACATGCAGTATATTTGGTTTCAGTGCTGCAGACTGTCACTACCAGTTTGCATCTAATGAGAAGGCAGCAAATGGAAAACTAGAATTAAATTAAGTTGAGGAAATATATCACTACTGTAACTAGATTTGTCCAGTTCCCCTCTACACTCAACCTCTTCAGCTCATTTTTTTTTACTTTTAAACACAAATTTAATTTCATAAACCAATTACCCTTTCCAGCAGCTTGTGTCTGACCAGCACATCTCCCCATTAACCGTTCATGCTGGGGATTACACTCGCAGTGCCAGGCTGAGGCGGTTTTGCAGGCTCCTGCTTTCGCTTGGCTCCTGATGCATCACAGAATAGCTGCATCTCTGAGTAGCCACTACAGCTAGCCAGAAAACAGTTTATCAGTATGATTTCACATTAATTCTTGTGCAATTCTGTAACAGCCTAGCAGGCTGTGCAACGCAGATGGCATCCTCACACTGACAGGCACAGTCCTGCACTTTGCCAAGAAAAGAACACACAGAGAGGGAAAAGGCCCAAGCCTGCCCTCAGATGGGCCTTACACACTCCCTTCCCCATCCCCACCTCCCAGAGAAGGGCTAAAAGACCCTCGATAGACCTAGCAGACCTCCAACTTCTTTATGACATGAATGAATGCTTTCATCCAAACCTCCTCCTTGTGATTTCTCCTGGACTAATTTACTCTCTAGTGAGTGAATAAAACCACAGCTTTCAAGAACAATTTTACTTTTGAGAGAGAAAAGAGGGGCGGCTGTGTTGCAGGATTGGTACAGGCCCTGATTATTTCTAGTTCAAGACAAGGTCAGCTGCAGTGGAAAAGCAGAACTACCATAAGCTTCCACGTGCCTGCCAAGCACAGAACTGGCATGCCTCCAAATTCAAGTTCAATTTGATTAGGACTAAACCAATATTGGAAACAACATTTCTAAGGCAAACATTATTTTTAAATTGTTCTACTGTGCTACTTACTTTTTTTTTTAATGAACATTTAGTGTTATACCTCACCACTCTCAGAAATCTAGAGGAGAAATACTAACACAATATCTTAGAGAAAATGACATCTAAGCAAATGCAGCAAAGTTTAATTTATGAATTAAGACCTGAAGTATTTATGGTTTATTAGCAAGAAATGAAGCAAGGAGCTAGACCTTCCTAAAACTAAAGTTCAAAACTAATTTAACACCACGAAGGAATGCATCCATATCATGCAATGAAGTCACAGAATAGAGACCTTGGTCCCAGCAATCAGGAGTCAAACATACTCCAGAGCTGAAAGGGACTACAGACACCTGACCTCCATGTAGCTGATTAGCCTGGAGAGGCTGCCTCTCTTTATTAGGGAGCATGAACAAGTAATCTCAGAGAGTAAGAAGCATGAGTATCTCTGTAGTTACATAGTGGAACATAGTGGTCAGCTGTACTACTAGTGTGGCTGGTGTTAGCTCAAGGTCTGGACACCACGTTGTACCACATGTGTATACATACCCTGAAATATTCGAGTCCCTCACAGGCTACTCCTTTTGTAAGGATTAACCCTGAAAATATCATCCATGGGAATCTTTTTCAGCTTTTATAAAAGGAGAAAAAGGGAACTCTAGAAAGTTCTAGCTCATTTCAATTTTTATTTTGAGAGGTAGCTTCTAGTCTTTTAGAAAACCCCATGTACACTGTCAGCTTGTTAGTCTGCTTACACTGCACTTCCGGACATCACCCCACAGTCAGAACAACAGAGACATCCCAAATACCTTGTTCAGTCATGAAGGGCACATCCCTTCCCCAGGCGGTCTGAGAAACCTAACATCTCCAAAAGGCCTGCCAGAAATCAAAGAAATGCCTTCAGCGACAACAAAGGAAATGCAGGAACAAGGGAAATATGTAACCCAAAAATTTACCACAGGGAAGCAGAGCCATCTGTGGCTCTGGCTTTGGATGACTGCACTATCACCAAAACTGTCATTTCCCAGAGGATTCAACAACCAGCTAGAAGTCTGCAATTTGATGGCTGTGCATTGGATGCATTTATGTACCAAGCCCAATATCCAAAAACCAAATCAAGGAAAGAAGGACTGCCTTAAACTGCACATTGAATCTGTCTCTCTCACATGAGTGCATTCACTTCTTGTAAGTTTAAGGTTTCTATTGGAAAATATGTTTTAGCTTTTATGACTGATAAGCTCATGCATAGAAGTACGAAACACCATTTCATTGGTAGTGTTCCACATCGATCACTAGCACTGACAATACTGAAAACTAGTAAAGATAACTATGATGAAAAATTTATAGTAATAGCACCTGACAGTCACACTGCTTAAACAATGCAGAGGTCACAAATTCTACAGGAAAGAAGAAAGTGTGTCCCCAGACCATCGTCTGCAACTACTGCACTCATGGATACAAAAAGGTCTATTAGGCAATCAATTAAGTGTATCTTTCTGTGGATAAATCACAGAATCATAGAATCATTAAGGTTGGAAGAAGACCTCAAGGATCACCAAGTCCAACACAACACCATCTAACTCACTAAACCATGTCCCTAAGCACCACATCTACACATTTCCTGAACACCTCCAGGGATGGTGACTCCACCACCTCCCTGGGCAGCCTGTTCCAATGCCTGATCACTCCTTCAGTGAAGAAATTTTTTATAACATCTAGCCTAAAACTCCCCTGGTGCAACTTGAGGCCATTTCCTCTTGTCCTATCACTTGTCACCTTAGAGAAGAGGCCAGCACCCACCTCACTACACCTTCCTTTCAGATAGTTGTAGACAGTGATAAGGTCTCCTCTCAGCCTCCTCTTCTCTAGACTGAACAACCCCAGCTCCCTCAGCCACTCTTCATAAGACCTGTGCTCCAGACCCTTCCCCAGCTTCGTTGCCCTTTTCTGGACCCGCTCCAGCACCTCAATGTCCTTCTTGTGGTGAGGGTCCCAAAACTGAACACAGGATTCAAGGTGCAGCCTCACCAGCGCCAAGTACAGGGGCACAATCCCTTCCCTAGTCCTGCTGGTCACACTATTTCTGATGCAGGCCAGGATGCTGCTGGCCTTCTTGGCCACCTGGGCACACTGCTGGCTCATGTTCATTTGGCTGTCGACCAGCACCCCCAGGTCCCTCTCTGCTGGTTAGCTTTCCAGCCACTCTCTCCCAAGCCTGTAGCGTTGCAGGGGGTTGTTGTGACCAAAATGCAGGACCCGGCACTTGGCTTTATTGAACCTCATACAATTGGCCTCAGCCCATCGGTCCAGCCTGTCCAGATCCCTCTGCAAAGCCTCCCTACCCTAAGGAGATCAACACACCCGCTCAATTTGGTGTCATCAGCAAACTTACTGAGGGAGCACTCTATCACTGACCTGGATGAGGGGATTAAAATGTTAAACAGGACAGGCCCCAAAACCGATCCCTGGGAAACACCACTGGTGACTGGCCACCACCTGGACTTAACTCCGTTCACCACAACTCTCTCGGCTCGTTTTTTATCCAGCAAAGGGTGTTCCTGTCTAAGCCATGAGCCACTAGCTTTTCTAGGAGAATGCTGTGGGACACGGTGTCGAAGGCCTTGCTAAAGTCCAAGTAGACAACATCGATGGCCATTCCCTCATCCACTAGGCAGGTCACCCGGTCATAGAAGGAGATCAGGTTGGTCAAGCACGACCTTCCTTTCATGAACTCATGCTAGCTGAGCTTGATCCCCACACGGTGACCTGTACACACCATGTGAGCACACTCAAGATGAGCCATTCCATAATCTTCCCTGGTACCAAGGTCAGGCTGACAGGCCTGTAGTTCCCCGGGTCCTCTTTACGGCCCTCCTTGTAGATGGGTGTCACACTGGGAAGTTTCCAGTCTTCTGGGACCTCCCCTATTAGCCAGGACTGTTGATAAATGATGGAGAGGGGCTTGGCAAGCTCCCTTGTCAGCTCCCTCAGTACTCTTGGATGGATCCCATCTGGCCCCATAGACTTGGTGTGTCCAGGTGGCGTAGCAGGTCATTAACTGCTTCCTCCTGAACTGTGGAAAGGTTAATCTGCTCTTTGTCCCTGGCTGCCAGCTCAGGGAGTTGAATACCCTGAGGATAACTAGTCTGACTATTGAAGACTGAGGCAAAGAAGGCATTAAGCATGGAGAAAGCAATTCTATATACAAAATAAAGAGCATAGCACCCTATGTTTCTTTTGCAAATTACAGGGGTTTTCCCTCCAAAATTTAGCTTTAACACATAAGTTAGCAGCTCTCATCATTCCTGCTCTGGAGCATGGAACCGTAAGGGGTGGCTGAGTCATGCCACTGGTAAAGCTTACCAAAGCCTGGTATTTATAGTGTCATTAGGGCAGTAACAGGAAAAGTGCAAACACTTTCTGTAGCATCTTTCTGCTGTATAACTGAATGCTTAACAGAGATTAATTTGCCAAGCAAATTTCATTACATGTAACTTAAGATGAAAATACTTAACCAGAGTGCATAGCCCAGCAGCCCAGCAATGAGTCATGATAGCAAATGTTGACAATATTTTAGATACAGTTTGTTTCCAGAAATTTTAGAGTGCAATAATTCAGCTGAGATAAAACACTATTGTCAAAAGCAGTATGGTGAATATAGGCTATCCAACCCCCCGAAATACTGTAGTCACTGCTGCTTTACCAAGCTACAGAATAACATTTATTCAGGTGTAAGGGGAAAAAGGGGAAGGAATTTAAAACAAAATAAAACCAAAAAAACACCACCACAGTCTTGAGTACCTGCAAACCTAAACTGTCACATTTAGACCTCAGGGATCTGGGGCTAATTCAGGTACATCTTATAAACCAGGGCCCAATCAACCTAACACATCCAAACACACCAAGCCTGTAAAAGGTACACCACTCGCAACACAAACATGGATGGTGTCAACTCTTTATAAAGCACATGTGTAACTACTGTAAAATTACCAGAGCCAAGCTTTGCAAAAAACACAGTTTTGCAAGACAGCTGGCTTCAGAAACATTGCCCACAACATCACCATACACTGATGAATTAATTAATTATGCCCACACAATATTTTCAATTAAAGACACAGAATTGATAGTGGCTTTCTGGTTTGAAAGCTGAACACTCCTACTTGTAGAGCAATGACACTATTTCTGCACACTCCCAGCCAAAAAAAAAAAATTACCCCTAAAGTTAATGGAATAGAAGAAAATTATTTCATGAAAGTAATTGAAATATTTTAAGTACAGACATTCAGGAACTCCCTCACATTCTAAGTTACCAGCACCTTCAGGGAAATGAAGAGTAAGTGCCACAAGTATACCCAGAAAAAAAGCAAACAAAACAATGTTTATTCACTACAGGAAAAAAAATGCATGTGAGAGGAAACAAACTGATGCAAGATTACCCAGATCACCAAAATACTGTCAGTCATGCCACTAGGCTTCATTGCTTTTCTTCCTCTTAATAGTTAAATGTATGTCTATCCTAGAAGTCCACTACTTCTTCAAAATAGCCCAATTTTTAAAAAGAGGTACTCCGTTATTTTTAAACAAAGTTAAAATGATTTCCTAAGTCTGCAGCAAAGGAGAACTATTAATTGTTGCCCCTTTTACCCAGATTTCCCTTTCCTTTTCACAAACATCCACACACTCGTGACCCACACACATACACTTACTCTCCCAGCCCTTAGAGATATTCCAGAAGTCACTACACATTCATTACAAGACTACTGTAGCTCTGAAAATTGTTTTAATTTCTTTCACCTCCATACAGATAATTCAACTTCCCAGTTACATATTCTCAAAGTCTAGGGCAGTTGGTTGCTTCAACTTAGGAGCCACGGGTCCAAGAACTACATTTCACTAACTTCATTTAACTCAAACACAAAGTCACCGACTTACTTATTGTATCTAAAGGTACAAGCCACTTCCCAAGTAATTACAGATAATACAACAAAAGAAAAGGAGGATCAGGTCAGTTAAAAAAAAAAGTACAACTTGTCATTAATCATTACTGAATGGCTGCTTAGCTAATACTACTAAAATAACAACCAAGCACTTCACAATGGGACAAGACAGCTAGAAACAGTGTTTCAATAATCTGCTCTGAATAATGCCTTCACTCTCTTAATTTTCAGTGCAACATTCTTGGAACAAAAACCACTGTATGACTTTCCTGCCACTCCTTGTAAAAAAAAAAAAAAAAAGCGTTGTATCCATAACACCCGATCCACCAAGTTCCAAAGCAAACTGCAGAAACTTTCTTCATATTTATTGTTGACTGTTTCTAATGAACAGAAGTTGCTCTGTTTCAAAACAGAAGGTAGACTGTTCAAGCAGTGACTGAAAGCTCTGAGCTAGTAAATCCTAACTGTGCAGTAAGGGAAAATAACCCACTTGCTTTATTTAGTACTATCTGTTTTAAAACTTGCAAAACAGAAAGGAACAATATTATCCACCTTCTTTGGTCTTTCTGGTTCAGCTACACATTTGAATGTCATTCTACAATTTTAATTCTCTGCTTCATGTCTATTCTTCCTATTTGCAAGGCTACAAAAACATCCACATTAGCAGCATCAGAAAGTAGATTCATTTTTCCATCCTTCTCTTCCTATGCAGTGACACTGTATTCAGCTGCCCTGTGAAAACTTGACCACCTCACTGTTCTTTGTTGGCTTGAGGTGATGCTTTAAAATTAGGCCTCTAAAAAGTTAGTTTAAAGTCAGGGCAATTCAGGAAACTATGCTAGAAATTCAGTAGGTAGCATTTTTCTCCACTGAGTCATGCTCTGAATTGATTGCTCAATAGGATGCCAGATGCTCTTTTGTTACAAGCAAGCATCTCGGGCAAATATAAACTGACAGTCCCTACACTTCACCCTTCCCCAACCCCCCCTTCCTCCATTCTCCAATCCCTTCCCCCCTCCCCCCCAACACAAACGCTAAGATGTTTGCAAGTCTCTTGGTACTACTGATTCTAACAACACTCCCCATGAAGTTTCAATTAAGTGCAAAACTTGGATTATCTTTTCTTTTGCTACCTCAGCAGGAAAGTACAGGCTAATTTCATATTCTTGACTTTTGATAACATAAAATAGAAAAGGCTGCTTGATGTTCTAACAGTCGAGCTTTCACTCCAGGTAGGCAGAAAGCCCTCGGTGGCTAGGGTGAACAAATTCAGTGTGGAAATCATTGGGGAAATAGTCATCTTCCTGGTTCAATTGCTACTAGCATGCAGACTTCACTACACTAACAAGCCTAAAGTTTGGAATTGCCACTAATAAAAATAACACCAGTACATTTCAGCACAATTTTAGCTCCAGGACAGAGCACATCCATAAAGTAAGTGCACCCTTTTAAGGCACCACAATGCAAACTGACAGGTTCACAAGTCAGTATAGTTAACTCATGACATACACACTGTGAACAAAATTCAAAAAGAACTAGCTACTTCCTTGCTACTCGTATCTGCTTTAAACAGCAAATATCTAGGCTGGCATAACATCAGGGCTAAGTACTTGATGCTTCACGTTCTAGCTGTAGGCTTCATTTTTCATTAGGGCTTAGGTTCCCTGATTAGATTACGAATCCAACCAGAACTCCAAAACTATTAATGCAAAGTCACTTTAAAAAAAACAACACACAAACAAATAAGTCATGTAGCAAGGTAGCTCACACAAATTAAAAGCAGTTCTCTCAATTTTGTAACAGGCATGGGAACCTCTGCCTCCATTTCTAGAACAATCCTCCTCTTCTGCGCACAGCTGCTGGCCTGGGCACTGCTCTGCCAGACTCCCTCAGCTCCAGCACACACAAAGCAGCAACACCTGATCCTGGGATCACTTCTGTCTGCTGAACGCTTGGCTGCAGCTCCTTGGGGACAAAAAGAAAAGTCTGTCCTGACAAGCTTCTTCAGGGTCAAAACCAATTCTTTGTCTTGAGCAAATTAAATCAGCTCTTCTTGGCACACAGAACTTCTACATTGAGCATTTCCCAGGTGCTCTCAGAAATCAACACAAATCACTTGTGGTTTGTCTGCGTAAGTATTCATAGAGCCCATGCACTGGAGGTAGCACAGATGCTTTCAAAACATAAAATAAACCATTTCCAATTACCTTAGAAATTTAAGGTTATGGTACCTGTTTACACATCAGGACCACAGTAAAACCAACCGAGATGGCTACGGTCCCTGCCACAGAAGGTATGACCAAGTATCTCATTCACTTCATATCGGACAAGGTAAGAGTTAATTTGGCTTAAATGACACCTAACAGGACAGTGCACAAAGGCAGGTGCACACAAGATTTTCCAGGATCAACACCTAAACTAACAAGAAACTTGACTGGGAAATAGAAAACTATGAGTTCACACAAAATAATGCAGTAAGGGCATACTGGTAGCACCTAAAGGCTGGGGAGGGTCCTATGGCAAGACTTATATAAGGCTTTCATAAAGGGGTCACACATTTGTTAAAAGCTACAGACAGACACTAGTATTAACATATTAACATATCCATAACTTTAAAGCTGTTTCAGACTGTTTTCCTCACCAGCACCATGAAGTCAGAAGACTGGATGTTAACACAATTTGGGGGATGTTCATTCCAGCATATGCTAACATTACAGATATTTAGAAAGAAAAAGTGAATATTTAGACAAAACTTAAGCCAACTGGTGTTCTACACAAATTGCCAGGAAGTATTAAGCAAGGACTTAAAAGGGTGCTAGTAGATCAATCCTATTTATTTTTTCTAGAATTTCCATATTTCTCTAAAACAGGTGCTTATAATTCTTCCAAGACAGTCTTCTTTTACAATTTCAGTGTCAAAGCTAAAGAGAAAAATCTTTGCATTGTTTTAAGTTTTAATATTTTTCTAACTCATGCCACACAAAATTTTCACCATATGATTGAACTGGTTTCACCACTGAATCTGAAGAAATTCTAAAGCAAGCAACAATGATAGCAATGAAGGCTCTTTCAGTTCTTGAAAATTAATGTTTTATTTTTTAATAAAATACTGTCAGGGATTTTTCATTTCTTTTAAAAAAATCATGACATTTACACAGACAGTACCACCTTAAGATCCTCCCAGAAAAGTTTGTTTTCTCCCTGGTTTCAACTATAGACTTTGCTTGCCCATGCCTTATCACTTGACTTTTGTTTACACAGAAATACAGAACTCTGTCATCAAATGAAGTGTAACTGCAATGCAGCCCTTATGTAAGCCTTATCACATGAATAATTAGCAGGGCCCACAGGAAACTACTAATAGCTTATTTCTCAACTGTACCTACCAGAGTTAACCATTTCTAGACCACCGAATTAAGAAACTGGCTGAAGAATGGGAACAAGACAAATTGAAACTATAGGTGAGTAACAGGTTCAGGACAGGGAGTGGGATTATCTGGAACTAATGAAAGGAGAGCATTTCCCTGCCTCTTGAAGTTTGAGGTCAGGACTGGTTGCACTTCACATACAATCATGTTTTTAACTAAACACATAATTGGATTCTCAATCAAATCCAGTTGACTGGTGTTACACAGTATGTCAGATAATCTTATCAGCACCAGAATGGATCAAAAATGTACACTGTCTCTTGTGTCTTGTCTATACTACCCATCATCATCCTAATCTGGAGGTATCAAACTGTTGTCAAGAGTAATAAGAGTTCAGCCCTGTGTTTCCAGGCAGCCACTGCTAAACAGCACATTTAGGTTGTTGACCTCTAATCTACAGCAGCAGTGTTGGCAGAGGGGTCTTGCAAAGGCAGCAAAAAAATGGAGCAACAGAGACACAGCAGCTGGAAAACAGTACAGCAGTGACACTCCACCTGAAACCTGCTGCCACAGCAGGACCTGCTAGCTTCAGTACCTTTAGCAACGCTTGCTGAAACTACGAGGTTTTTTAAAAACAGTAAAATATGATTTCTTAAATTCTTTGTCACCTAGCCTAGCTAACAATTTAAACAAACTAGACCAGACTCAAACAAGTGAAAAAAACCTGACCAAAAACAAAAATCATTTTTGCTTTTGAAAAACAACCTCCACCCCATGTAAGAAACATCCTTGCACAATCCGTAGCTCTCCTGTGATTTTTGCAATGGACACAAGCACACTTAAGTGAACAAGTACGTAATTGCACATAAGGATATCCAGAAAGATCGGTGGATCAGAAGAAAGGACAAAAGCTCTGGCTGTCCTTGAACGTTTCAGAATTCACAATAAAACTGTGAAGTTCCTAGCTCTACACCCTCTTGTCATTCCTACCCAGCTGTGGACGAAGGGAGAGCTTTGAAAGCCCATGTCCTTTGGGGAAAAAAAAAATATATTTTCAGCTATTTCCAAATTGAAGATATTCCCTATCTTTGTGCTCCAATGTACCTAGATCAATAAGCAACAGGAGTCTCTCCAGCACGTCAAATACTGAACGAATACTCAGAAGATAGGGTCGTTGATACTCCAACACCAAAGCTGACCCTATAAACAGCAGCAGATGTCCAAGACTTTGTAGCTTAGCCCTGCACTGAAGAAAAAAACCCTAAAACAAGTCACACAGATTAAGTATTTCCAACTTGGGGGACACTGTCCATCTTGCTTCCAAACTGTGCATTTGCTCACACTGGCACACACAAGTGGGGATGCTGGTGTATATAAGATATATGGTATCACCCACCCCAACAGGTACTGGTATATCCAGAGAATTCCCAGTACTGGTAACAGCTACAGTGGAGAGACAGTCCCCTCAAATACAAAAATCTCTTTCAGTTATTTGTCCCAGCAGTACCTTTTAAGTTATCCACCCACTATCACTTTACATCAACCAACACTAGAGCTCTTATAGTAATACATCCATGTCTTTGTTTTTAGCCTAGCAGTTTTCCTTCCAATGTTTCCCTCGTCTACTTTTAAGATCTCCAGAGATGGAGCTTTCAGCCTCAAAGGACAAACAGATAAGGAAAATAAATCTCAATAATCTCATTTTTGTATTGCACTTTAAAAGTAAAGTAACTCAGAGGGAAAAGGTCTTTGAATGTGTTGAATGCCTTAATACCCTAAATTCTGGGTTACAACATAAGTTAGAATCATGCCTTAAACCATTTGGTTTTGAACATTTGAATACTACCCCCAGAGCCATTCTGAAGGATCTGACTTTCTGAAGCTAGAGGCAGATCTTGCAGAAATATGAGACAACTAAATGGCCTATGCCTTATTAGCTGGTAAGGAAGAATCAAACCAAAACCCCTATGCCCTACAGAAAACAGCAAGAATGACTCAAGAAAAACAAGTTTACAAATTTAGTAATTGAAAGAGTCACTATCACTAAAACATGTAATGCATTAATACACTAAATTCAAACTGTAGCATTCTTGCTATTTTGAACAGTTAGCAGTCAGGACCCTACAGTTCATTTTTTATTATCAGAATGGAAAAATAACACAATGCCAATTCAACCGAGCAAAGGAGAGGACCTCTCACACACATTGCTGTGCTGAAGCGAGTATCCCCCTGTATACCAAGGAAGCAGCAAAACAGGAGAACAATTTTCACTAAAACAGTGCAGTACATTACAAGCATTCTGTCCCACTGGATATTCCTTGGTTAGACATAAAGCCTTGCCCAAAAGAAGTTTAATCTTAAGATTAAAAATGCATGTAGAAGCTACAGAATACACATGTAAGAAGGCAGCCAGTCATCCAGCAAGACCACAATTAGTCAAACTTCCTTGACATATCTGATAAAACTTGCAAGTCGGTAGCATTTCCTAGCTGCAATCTGAAAACTCAAAAGCATATACCTCAAGAGATGAAGATATCATGAGCTTTGAAGCACTTTCCTCAGTCTACCAATACATTCCTCTGTTTAAAACAGATTGAACTTCAACCAGACAACTGTTACACAGATAAACAGGCAGACATTCAACAATACAAATCAAGCGGAATGTTAACTCTGCCCAGTGCTCCACACACATCATATGAAACATAAACCCACAGAAATAAATCAAATTTAAAATCCATTTTTCACAGACAAGACAGAACCTGATAATGCACAAATGATAATTAATTTCCAAAGAGTCACAAGAAACCATTCCAAGATAAGTAACTGATGCTTCCGATTGTATTCACAAGATTATCACATGCCTCATGTGATAAACCACTGATTACTGTATCTATTTCTTTCTGACTTACAGAAGATATTGTTTGAACACACCAGAAGAACTGAAATGAAACACAAACTGTTGTCAGGGGGTACAGGGGGACAGGGAACAGACATGATCATTCCGAGATGGCCGAGGAGAGCATAAGCATCTGAAAAGCAAAGAAACATTAAACAGTGATGGAGGTTAATTATACTTATCAGTCAGCTTGGCCAAAAGAATAAACGAGCTTAACCTGTAGTAGAGGAAATGCAGACAGAAAGCAACCACTATGTATTCCTTCTGGTAGAAGAGGAAAGCGGATTGTTACCCATCACCGAATCACACTCTACCTACCTTCACAGCAACATCACATCTACCATGAAATAGTCTTCAAAACAGGTAGGGGAAGGTTGGATGAGGGGAAGGAACAGAGTTTAGAACAGAAAGAATATAGAAACCACACAAACAAACAAAAGCCTCTAGTACTTCATACTGTGTATGTTTACAACACGTTACCTCCTAACAGCAGCCTTATCACCAGCACCACTGGATGACTGGCAGTCCCCCAAGAATCTGGTCTATCATATTCAGAACTCATCTGGAGAAGAGGCTGCATACCTTTTGTTGAAGCAGTCCCCCACATCTCATGCTTTCCAACAGATCATAGGCACACAAGTCTTCAATATCTTCTTGGCTTTTAGACCTTCCCTGCTCTCTTTGAACACATAAGATTACCAAGAAGACAAGCTCTTTACTGATGTTCATATCCAGGACAAGAGGTAATAGTCATAAGCTAAGGCAAGAGATTTCCCAACTTGGCATAAGGAAAAAATTTTCCCCATAAGGACAGTCAAGGATTGGTTGCCCAAAGAGCCTGAGCAATCTTTATCCTCTGAGGTTTTTCTAAGACCTAACTTTACAGAGCCCTGAGCAACCTGGCCTGAATTTAGTTTTAACCCCACTTTGAGTGGGAGGTTGAATCAGATGACCTGATAAGGTCCCTTCAAACTGGAATTAGTCTAAACTTACCCTTTCAAATCTGTAAGGCTAATTTGTTGTCCATGTGGACACTGTCACACCTCTGTAATTGTATTCTGACACCTATCATTCAACCTTGCTGAATTCAAGTCCTCACACTCGACATGTAGCTTCAGAGAATTATAGACAACTGGGATGGAAAAGAGCTTGAAAGGCCATAGAGTTTATTCACCCACTGTACCTTTCTGGACCAAGGTAATATCAACTATGTCCAAAATGTTCCCAGCAGTTTTCAGCTTGAACTGTTTTTAAAAGTCTCCTATACTGGCAATTCCACATCTCCACAGATAAACTGTTGCAGAACATCCATCCTTAAAAAACAAAGATGTTTTCTTCTTATCACTTACTTTTCTTACCATAATTTGAGCCTATTACCTTTTATCCACTTCACCTTGAACGCAAAGAACAATTCTCTTCTACTTTGTATTTGGCTCTAGGTATTTCAAGACGTGTCTGAGCAATTTTCACTCCTCATATCTCACATTATGGAGCTGCTCATGTTTTTTAGACAAACAGTAATTTCCCTTCTCTTTTCAGTTCCCTGCAGATAGTCCACATTTTTCCTGAACTGCAGTAACCAAAACCAAACAAATCAGCCAAGACATCATCAGTACGGAACAAAGGCTATGGACTGCTTTGCACCTTACACAGACTCCAATTTCTGCATACACTAATCTTCTTATTTTGCCACAGTACAACACTGCTGTTTCATGCTTAATTTTTACACATTATTCATAGTCACTTGAATTCTTGCCTATAGTAGCAGCAGCAGCGAGCGCACTGGCCCTTTATTTTCAGTCAACTATCATCCAAGATGTAGGCCAACACCATTTTATGCAAGTCCCCTCTTCCCAAAGAAACATCTCGGCATTCAGCAGTCATGAGAGTTAAAAATCAACAGAAACATTGGCCTGGCATGGGCCAGCCCTGCTTTCAGGACTGTAAGCACAGAACAAAGCACTTTCATCTGAAGCTCTCAGCTGTACAATGTTTATTCCTCTTTTGGGCCTACCAAGGCTCTACTTGTTAACATTTAGAGAACAATGAAAAATCCATCTGTCCCCCCAAAAGCTTTGCTAACAACAATAATTAAATATATCTACAGTGACACTTTAAAATGTGGAGCCAAGACAGGGGGTTGACTAGAAGACTACCCAATGTAGGTCACTTTGGGGATCGTGTGGGGAAGAAAACCAAACAAAAAACAAACCGCCACAGTCTGAAGCTTTTGGGACTGCAGAAGAAAAAAAAAAAATTATCAAATAGTTTACCTGTCAATACCAATTCAGCCCTATCTCAGATCTTATTTTGAGAGCTCACTGAACAGCAGTCCTGGTTTCCTGAACTCAAAGTTCTGCTAGTGAAGATCAAAATGGCAATTCTATTGTCCCTGAGTGATGGGCTGACTGATTAGATTACACAGAAGCACAAGCCGTGCTCTAAGCGATATAGATGAACAGGTGGCCTTGTCTCTGACTTACTACCTTTTCAAACTCCGTTAAATGTAGAATCCTTCTCTCCTCTATCATGTCTAGAAAATACATATTCACATATTTACCCCCCCTTAGCCTGACATGAAAATATTTTTCTGGTCTTTAACATCTTTCAAAGAGTTTGCTCATAAAGCAAATCAACCTTTCCCAAATACACCAGTTATTCACATGCATGATGTAATTGTAACTAGAAAAAGAACATACAGGAGATGTTTAGATGGTATCAATATCCCTAGTCTGCAAAGTAATGTGTATAGATAAGACTTAAGAAAAAAAAAAAAACCACAACATTCAAAGGCATCACATTACAAAGCCAGAGTCTAAAAATAATGATTTCATATGTACTTAAAATTAAAGACCAGACTTCAAAAGGAATGCATCTGAGACCAGGGAGTGAAATAAACCTTACCTGGACAACTTATGTAGAGTGAAAACTGAAGCAATATATGCTTTGCTTAGCAGGTAAAAGAAGGGAAAAAAAAAAAAAGTCAGCTATTTCCTACAGATCAAAGCGTCTGGTACAGGCATAACTTTTTTTCTCTTCACACAGAAACAAATGATGGGGGGAGGGAGAAACAAAGCCATACACATGATTTAGGAAAACAGAACTTTTAATTGTAACACTTTTCATAAAAGATGATGACTAATTCAGGTGTTTTAGTAGCAGTTGCTTTTCTCATGATACTACATCATGTATTATTTCTATCACACCATAAGTGTTTACTATACTTTGAAGCTACTCTTTGGCCTGAGAAGCTTAGAACATAATTCTGAGATGGCAATACAGTGGAGCATGGGGAGGGAAGGGCAGAAAAAACTATATTAAAAAAAAAAAAAGACTGACTACGTACACTCATAGCCCTCTCATATCCTCACAAGGGTGGAGATGGGGGCACAGAGATTCTGTCCCAGGACAGAATCAAGCACAAACTAAGAGAACAGCACTGTTTCAGCTGGCAAATATATTTAACCAACACTACTGAGTGAAAGATCAGCAGCTTCAAGATCTTGGGATAATGAGCTACTCAGAGTAACACAAAAGGTCTCAGGATTCATCTCCCAATTAGTCTCATGCTAAAGGGAAAAAATGTCCAACAAAATGAATGCTAAGAAGTACTGGCTTTGAAAAACAAAGTTAATTAGCTAAGTAACTTCTTAATTTTCAATATTTTGAATAAACCGACATCTTACTTAAGTCAGTCTACCTCCCTATCACTTTATTTCAAGAAAATGCAGTCTCACAGGCAACATGGTACCAAATGCTTCAAAGAAAGTGACTTATCTGGGTTCCTACATTCTGTACAATACTAAGGGTTATACTGCACATGGGACATTTCTTAACAGGCTTGCTAGTGACCCCAGAATTATGCAAGACTGTATTTCATTATTTGCAATGTATTTCTAGAGGATACTCTTGCTTTTCTGTTTTAAGCTATTATGGATGACTTGCATAACTTTTTAAATCAACATCGCTAACAAGTCACATACTTCAATATAGTCTCTTGACATTACTCCACAGCTACATAGTTTTTTCAGCCTAGATGCTCCCTTAATTTTGTTTAAGCAAAAGACAACCAATACGGTTAGAAATGGGAGGAAAGAAAATAGGCAATTAAAAGAATGAAAAAATACACAGGGTTAAAAAAAGACCAAGTGGTTGGATCATTGACTCAAGATACGGAAGACCTTAGTTCAAGACCCCAAATGAGATTAGACCAGGCAAACAGAGGACCTTCTTTGATCAAATTCTTCTGCCCTGGTTTCTTTGATAATGGAAAAGATAACGTGTCAGACTTGGAGGTGTCTCAAAAGAGAAACATTTTCTGTCCAGTTCTATTAGCTATAACCTTCCATGTGTTCAGCTGTGGTAGCTGAACTGTCAACCTGTAGCATGCCACAGCCCTTTAACTCTTATCCACCTTGAGAATCATGTTTAATTCATGTTTTCAAAGGATCAGTTATGTCGAACATGAAAGAAAGGGAAAATAAGCAACCATCAAAGCTACAGTATACAAAAGAAAGCATTTCAAGAAACCTGGAGTATTTAAGAGCAAGTATGGAAAAACTACATTATATCTAAAATGTCCTGCAAAGAGTAAGATATTTGTTAACCAACGGAATTACGCAGAGTTCCTGTAAGAGCATGAATGCAAGAACCATCGGCAAGACATAAAAAATTACATAGACAACAAATCTTTTAATCCATTTTTAAATCCAATAATAGAAACGCACTATTCAACTTGAATTGCTGCGTACAGTAAAACAATAATATCATCACCTTTTTCTAAGGTTTTGTTGTTCTCAGTTTTCTGTGTTGTAACTCCACTGCAAACAGGCTCAGGGGATATGCCATTCATTTTGTTAGGCAGACTTAAAGACCTAAAGACACTTAAAGGGTGCATTGTCCCAAACAATAAACCGAGCATTTGTCAGATGATTTTTTTTTTAAAGTTATTTAAACAAAAATGAGTGATTCCAGCAGTGGCAAACTTTACCAAATCTGCTGAGGATACTAATAAAGGACCAGATGGTACCCTCTCCTCACTCCTTATTTCCATACAGAGTCTATCCAGGAAATACTTTATGCTAATCAATCGTTAGCTCTAAATCACCAGTTTTTCCACAATTTAAAATATATATTAAATAGACCTTCTCTATGCATCAAACTCACTGTGACACTGAAGTTAAAACCCTTTCACTGTTCTCTATTTGCATCTTGTTGCTATGGTAAACACATCAAACAAGAGAACATGTTTGGAAAATAAGGCTGCATTTCTCTCTTTAGTCACACTGGAGCAGACACATTTATTCCAGAAAAGTTTCACCAGGGAGTAGTAGAAATAAACATGGAGAACTACAAAAAAGAAGGAAGGAGAGGAAGAAAATTAACAAAGATTTAAAACAATTTTAAAGAAGAAGAAGAAAGCACAAGAAAAAGGCAGAGCTCGTGTAGTTACCCTTGCTGGACTTGTTCAGATCTAGTTTGATTTCTAATTAAAGTTTCTTGTTTGCCAGTTCAAATGATACTTTTAATTTCTTGCAAGTTTATTATGTGGGAATAATACTAGCATAACAAAAAGCACCCTGTTCCAGAAGCCACAGATACTGCAGGATACTGAATCTTTAACAGATAAAAACACACCTAAAATGGCTTTATTTCCCCAGCAGTAATCAGGCAACAGAACATGAAAGCAGCCATCTCTGAGTGGGCAGCAAAGGGCAATCTATAAAACGCTTAAAGCAAATAAAGGAAAAGCAGAGGGAGGGAACAAGGCTCCCTTCATCCCAAGGACAAGTGCCATTCAACTAGAATTTACAGAAGTCACACAGAAAAACTGAAAATGAGTTCAGTTCAGTAATAAAGGAATGTCTAGGCCAACAGTATAAATCCTAACTCTCCATGGAGCATAAACAGTAAAGAAAACACCATTAAATGGAAACTGGTGACTAACTTGATGGAGTTTCAAAGCAAAGCAAACTCCCAAGTCTTCTACAAACTTTGGGAAATGCCAACTTAAAAATATAATTCATCCACAAGCATGAACAGACCACTCATGAACACCACTTACTGCTTTTTCTTCTTCTTAAATTCAAGACATATGCATCTTTTGGCAAGGAATACATGCTATCAGGGGAAATGTCCGACTAGAATTTCTTCCCCGTCTGTGGAAGAATAAGTTTATGTTTACACCACATGAGAGGTGGAAAGAGAAGTTTACTTCCTAGAAAGCACGATCACAGATTTCAGCCTGCCCCAAGCAATATCAGTTACGAATGATCATCAGATATGACGAAACCTGAATTAATACAGCAGCAGATGGTGTCGTGCTTTTTTTCCAGCTAAAATGCAAAACATATGGATGGGGTAGAGTAAAGTTTCAATGAAGGACAAGGGAATGTTTGTTTAAGTCAGGGAGCAAAGAGAAACATCAAAACTAACAAAAGATATGCAACACGAGCTTTCCAAAAACACTCTCTCTTTTGCAGCTTTCCATTAACAGACTCTCTCTCCAAAAGAGGTATTTCCCAACAACAAACATGTCCCAAAAAAATTGTTTAATACTGTTGAATATTTTTTTTTCTCTTTGGTGGGGCATACTTGCATACTGACATACTGATGAACTTCATCAATACATTTACTTTGAGAAATTTTTCCCAAAATATCTTTCACAGCTTCACATGATTACAGATGGGTAATAACTATTGTCTAATAAAAGGAAAACTTTGGTTAATTTTCAG
This sequence comes from Pterocles orientalis, assembly GCA_011057875.1. Taxonomy (NCBI): domain Eukaryota; kingdom Metazoa; phylum Chordata; class Aves; order Pterocliformes; family Pteroclidae; genus Pterocles; species Pterocles orientalis. Next base: position 17,254 of record WKFP01014863.1, on the reverse strand, counting down.
AAGCCAAAGGATCTATGTGATCTGTTGCTTATCTAGTTACAGAATGATTTATGAGAATACTTAGCACTGTATGGTAAGTGTGAAATGTAACTTGGCCCTCCAGAGCTTATGATATACACTCAGCATACATGGTCATTCATCTGACATTTAAGGATTTATTCACGGCAGGAAGTTTAAACACAGCTGTAAGTGTTTGCAGAGCAGCAACCCAAGAAAGAAAATAAATTTCAACAGCCATCAAAGTGCTTCAAAACACACCTGTCAAAAAAGACAGGTTCCTTCCACTCAGCTGCTTCTTTCCTAGTGTATTTAACAGTAGTGGGATCTAGTACAGGGGAGAATTCATTGTAAAAGCTATTAGAAAAAAATGCTGAAAAAGAAGAATGCAAAAGATTAAAAGGTAGAGGGTGGCATGAAAACAACAAACAGCAGATCCTATATAGTGATAAAAAACATACAGAAACAAGCAAAGGAGAAAAAAAAATGCAGAAGAGGTCCAACTGGTCACATAGTTCAAGAACTGAGGGCACCAAAAAAAAAGGAAATCCAGTATTCCCATAATAAACCTATTCAGTGGAAGGCTAAGATTACAAGGGATTAACATATCTCATTTGCCTTATCAAAAGTTAACGCTGTATCCCGATTTCATGCCACAAACAGCTTGATTAGTTGCAAAAATCTCTGCTCCTAAATTGAATTAGTAATCAATACATTAGAAAAATGAGAATAATTGAGAAAAAAAAGAGAGTACTTATCTGCCTTTTGGAACATCAGAAACAGAAGCTGGGTGGTTTTAATTCATCAGCTATACTTACGACACCCACTGTTATTAGAAAAGTTTCCCGACAGATCCATTACATTTTGCACGCGTAATTTCCATGCTTGGCAAAAATCAACATTTCACCTCTGTGAAGCAGTGTCACAATGTATTGCAGACACCCAGGGCGGGTACAAAAGGGAAACTTTTTAGATGATTCAGGGAAGAGTTGGGTGGCCAGACCCCACAGCCTCTCTACACATGTGAGGAGGAAGGTAGCAACACTCCCCCTCTTTGAGGGATGAAACACAGAGCAGATGTCGATCACAGCAGATGAAGCAGTAACAGTCAGGTTCTCTTGCCAAAGCAAGGAAGAAGGCACATATACACACACATACTGAGGATGATGAAAAGTGGAAACTTTCACAGCTCTGCTTTTTAAACGTCTGATTATAGAACAGCATCCCTAACTCTTCTCTCCCCTGGTTCTTTGCATTCTGCCCATCAACACAGTTTCAACCGGGCTCCATCTTTCGTAATGGCATGCCCAACGCCAAAGACCTGCTTCCTTTAGCTTTATCAACTGGTACTTCATTCATGTCCTGTTATTGTCCACTCCACCTGAGGTGTCACCCAAGCACACCTGAGTGACCATCTTACTTTTCTTGACTACTGGTCAGCTTTCACAGCTGTTCATCTTTTCACATTGTTCTTCGTTATTTCTTCTTCTTTTTTCATACAGCATCTTATAAGGCAGTATTACAAATCAGCACTGAAGCTTATCATCTATATGCCTGGGGCCTCCACTGACAGAGTGAATCAAGGCCATCTTCCTCCTCTGGAGGACTAGAAGGTAGATGTTTACTTCAACCTTCTACATTGTTATGTCTTCTCCATAACAGGATCCAAATAACGGGCACCCTTCCATGCTTTATCAGGTAGTAGTCTTCCATGCAAGCCTTCTGGTGAGCTCTATCCAAACATTATTGCTCTCTTAAGAGTCCCCTTCTTTAGCAAGTATCCAAAAATATATGGGACCTAAGTCCAACTTTCTTCTTTTCTTAGATGATCACTGCTAGGACATCCTAGCCCTGTGGCTCAAAGCCACACGGACTGAGGATAGGCACTGTTATCTCTCCTGTTGGAGCTATTTCAATTCCTATGACACAGCTCAGGTCTGGTTGGTAAAAGCAAGCATAACTCTGACACAATGGTTATGGGCACTGACTGCAGTAACCCCATCCAGTCCCTGGATAGCTCGTACAATGACTCTCTAAAACGCACAACTGACACAGACCACTGGCTGTTGAAGATCTCAATCTTAAGTGAGAACTTTATCTGTCCAACATGCCAGAAGCCTACATGCTGCATTTTGGCTTTGGACAACGCAAAAGTGGCAAGATACACAAGAATTAGGAACTATATACATGCTTTTGTGGACTTGGTTCTAGAAATGATCGTGAGGTACAGGGCGGTTTTTTCGGAGGTTCCTTCAACAGCAAGCTCTGCGGCAGCGGAATTTCCTCCCTCCCGCCGACAGCTCTCCCGCGTGAGGCTGACGTGGCACGGGAGTTGCCGGGGCAACTGCGGTCACCACCCCTCCCCCTGTCCTTAAATTTTCGCCGGGAGGGTGGAGAGCGCGCTCTCCGCTCACAGCACGTACGCAAGTCAGGCGCATCACCTGTGGCTCGGGTAGTGGGTCGCTGAAGTTTTGCCGGATGCAGAAGCCTCACAAGGCGGCCCTAGGAGCCCAGCAAGCAGACAGGGTTCCTCTGAGGAAGAGGGAAGAACTAGAGACCAGGTGCTGCTGCGGCGGGTGTGGGAGGTTGTGCGGCAGGGCACAGGAGTTCTGCCCTCCTCGCTCGTGAGTCCAACGTATCTGTTTGTAGTCTGTGACTGCTGTTTCTGTCATGGTCTCCACCAGGCAGAGAGCTTGCCCCAGAAAGACTGTGGCGACCCAAACGGAGGGCCTGTTTC
>WKFP01014862.1:298971-309853 GCA_011057875.1 Pterocles orientalis | reverse complement strand
TGAAGGGAACCTATAAACAGGAGGGAGAGCGACTGTTTACGAGGGTGGATAGTGACAGGACAAGGGGGAATGGTTTTAAATTAAGACAGGGGAGGTTTAGGTGAGAGATGAGGAGAAAGGTTTTCACCCAAAGGGTGGTGGCACACTGGAACAGGTTGCCCAGAGAGGTTGTGGATGGCCCATCCCTGGAGGCATTCAAGGCCAGGCTGGATGTGGCTCTGAGCAGCCTGGTCTAGTGGTTGGCAGCCCTGCATATGGCGGGGGGGTTGAAACTAGATGATCACTATGGTCCTTTTCAACCCAGGCCATTCTATGATTCTATGATTCTATGATTCTACGATACAATAAAGGGAAGGGATGCCACCCAGAGGGACCTGGACAGGCTGGAGAAGTAGGCCTATGAGAACCTACTGAAGTTCAACAAGGCCAAGTGCAAGCTGTTGCACTTGGGCCAGGGCAATCCCAGGTACTTGTATAGACTGGGAGAAGAACTCCTTGATAACAGTCCTGCAGAGGACTTGGGGGTCCTGGTGGATGAGAAGCTGGACATGAGCCAGCAGTGTGCGCTTGCAGCCCAGAAGGCCAACTATGTCCTGGGCTGCATTAAAAAAGGGGTGGCCAGCTGGGAGAGCGAGGTGATTCTCCCCCTCTACTCTGCTCTTGTGAGACCCCATCTGGAGTACTGTGTCCAGGCCTGGAGTCCATGGCACAAGAAAGATGTGGAGCTCTTGGAACGGGTCCAGAGGAGGGCCACAAAGATGATCAGAGGGCTGGAGCACCTCTCCTATGAAGAAAGGTTGAGAGAACTGGTCTTGTTTAGCTTGGAGAAGAGACGGCTCTGGGGAGACTTCATTGCAGCCTTCCAGTACTTGAAGGGAGCCTATGAACCGGAGGGGGAGTGACTATTACAGGGGTTAATAGGGAGAGGATGAGGGGGAATGGTTTTAAACTAAGAGAGGGGAAATTTAGGTTGGATATTAGGCAGAAATTTTTCACTGTGGGGGTGGTGAGGCACTGGAACAGGTTGCCCAGAGAAGTTGTGGATACCCCATCCCTGGCGGCATTCAAGACCAGGCTGGATGGTGTCCTGGGCAGCCTGCCCTAGTGGTTGGCAACTCTGCCCACAGCAGGGGGGGTTGAAATTAGATGATCTTTAAGGTCCTTTACAAACCAGGCCATTCTATGATTCCATGATTCTATGAAAAATATACCTATCAGTTAATGTAAGTGAAATACTCACTTTTCTATTATATATATTACAATGAACTTACCACGACTGTTAGTAACTCTGTTCCTGTTGTTATTCAGAGTTAATATTCCTCTCTTCCAGAAAGAGTTTGACAAAAAGAGCATGACAAAAGCTTTGTTTCTTCTAAGCGTGAAACAAAGTCAAAATATTATTTGCCATTATTGTGGTCATTGACGAGTATAAGCCGGGGTGGACAGTAACACAACTGACTTGAATGTTCTTGTACACTGTAGTTACAAATTTAAAATAGAAATAAAATAGATTGGCAGAACTGGTAATGCACAGGTTAAGGAAGAAAAAGATACATTTCTAATTCCAGTTCTGTCATACACATGAATCTCAAGCAAGTTGTGTAGAATTAGATGTTACTACAAATGTTACTTTTAGGTACCACAATACATTATTTATCCAGCCAGAATCTCAAAATTCATGAGATTCATCTTTTCATATGTTTATATGTAAACAGAAGCAACCTTGATTATGTTGTGGGACTTTATTCATAAATATGCAAAAATATCATGGAGACTGGTGAAATGAAACTTGTTAGGGTTGGGTTGTTAAAAAAAAAATTGTGTTTAAAAATCATTGAACTCATTTCTTACTTTATAATTAACCTACAAATCTTGTTAGCTCAGGCTAAATTTGGAACAGATGGATGTTCTGAGGTAGATAACTGAAGTTACACTACTGGGCTATAGAAAACTGCTTCTTTGCTTTCATGTGTGACCTTTTTTCATACAAGGCAAACATATTTGCAAAGTTCGTGGTACTATTCAAAATACTATCAATTTTTAATGAATACTAAAATTTCACTTGAATTTCTGTAGTAGAAAATGTAACCTAAAGCAACATTAAAAAATCTTTCCAAAGGTCAACATGAGTATTTTTTTCACCTCTGACTCATACATTGAGAAAACACTTTTATATGCAGTTAACTTAGTTCAAGCAGTTAACTAGGGGATAAATTTAAATATTTTTCAGGCATGACCTGGTAGTGGCATTTCAAAATCTATCACTTTAGGCTCATTTTCTTTTCAGAGAGTCTCCTAGGTAACTCAGTCAAGCAAAATTTTTCTCAGCTTTGCTTAACCCTTGCTCCAAATGTGTTAACACCGTATTTTGGAAGTCTTGACAGGACTGCTTGAGGTTAAGGCTATCAGTTCATCTAAGACAGTTATTTCTAATACAACACTTTATGTACCAAAAACTTTTAAAACACGTTTCATGAAATACAGTTTATATAAAAAATTATTGTTAAATTATTAATAGTTGTCTTTGCAAATATTGATTTTATTATATTTTGTTTTATGTGTTAACACACAAAACTTTTCATCAATAAATTGCACAACAGGAAAATAATTCATCAGAAATGTCATACTGTGTTTGAATTATTCTTACTATGACTTTGTGGAATACAAATTACATTTTTATTTAATATTTTTAAAGTTTATTTGGAATAGAAAATAGTAGCAAATTCTCTTGTAAATAATTTGTCCCTATGCAATAAAAAACACATTACTAACTGTCTACAGTGCTACATCTAACATGGTACAAGCAGTAACTTAAGTTGTGATTAGCTAGCTCATATGCATTTTCTATTGTACAGGGATAGATTATTTAAGTACCATCTAGCATGTACAGGATTAATGCCAGCAGAAAATTCCATTGTTGGAAGGGAAATAGAAAATGATGAAAATTAATCTTCCCTATCTCAACCCGTGACTTTGCTGTTTAGCATAAATTACTCTTCTTTAAAGATTCTTCTCTGTGTTTTAGACACCACCTTGTCTCAATATTTGTGGAAGTTTATGTAGAACACAGTGAAGACATTAGAATAATTCCCGCAGACTAATACATTCAATAGAATAATTCACTGAATAAATATTTTTAAATTATTTTTTAAAAAGTCAATAACATAACATTTAGATTTTAAAGTCATTTTTAAAAATAAATTGTGAAGCATCACATGCATTTTTATCAAACTACCATCTTGTAAGCACTGAAACACTGAGGACAGTATCTGAGCATTACTGTGATTATATAAAAACAAATATACAGCTGTCATGGAGAATTAAAACAAGAAGTAATGATGCACAGATGGGAAACAGAGATTTGCAGCCCAATTCTGAAGCCATGAAAGATATTTAAAGAAATTGACAAACAAACACATAATTATTTCCACATATGAAGCACTCTGATTAACACAGTGTAGCTTAACTATACTTATTTTAGCTGCTTCTGAATTTTATTTTATATCTTACTTTGAAAGTTAATGATAATTTTTTTCTTCCTTCTCTGTACAATCCACTTTTATTTCTATTCACTTCATGTTTCCTTCCCAGCTAAGATCTCACCAATTGCTTTCTGCTATCAGTCTATGATCACTCTGATTTACGACTCTACCTCCCTCATTTTCTCTTCCAAATTTTCTCTATATTTTTCTCCACCTCTGTCTCAGAAGCTCAATTTCTTAAGAAAAGGTTTAATCTTCTAGTGCTCCTTGCATTTCCTTTCCTTTTTACTTCTCACCACAACCAACAATCCTTCTGCACATCTCTAGAATGAGTAAACCTGTTTCTTTCTAATCTTTGGTAGCATAGTTCTGAAAACAACTTCTTTTTCAGATGAGTCATGTAACAGTGTTTTATCATACCGAAAAACTCTCAATCTATTGGGAAGAATGTGGTGTTATGCTATTCGAAATAGGCCAAGCGGGAGTTGAGAAGACAGTATCAGATTAATCAGCCATAACCATGGGCCCATTTTTTACAGTTGTTCTGTGTCTAGCCAGGGATCTGTTTCACAAAGACCTCATTATTAATTAAAAAAAAAATCAAAAAAATCCAAAACCCCCAAAACACAAAACAAAACTCAACAAAAAATAGTCTCACATTGAGCATAAGAAGCCTACAGCCAGCTGTACACACCACTCAGAAACATATCAAAAATAGTTTGGTCTTTCTCTCCAGATGAAGCACAAAGACAATGGAAGGAAAGTTTGCCAGACGAGAGAGTGCTTCATTCTCCCTTAGCTGGGATCTGCTGGTTCGTATAGTGGGCTTTTTTTGTTTCATTCACGGTTTCTATAAAATTCCTGAATGTTGATCTTCAAAGTCAACCTCCTCAAAACACAGGAATGAGCTATCAAGATGATGAGAGAATCAAGCAGACATGGCAGGAGGCCAAGCTGCTCCTGTCTGAAAGGAAGAAGGGGAGCCTGTGGGAAATGCATAGCAGGTGGAACTTGGGATTGGCTGCCCAGAAGGACTAAAGAAGCAGGCAGTTGGTGATTGAATTCATAAACCCAAAGTTCATCTGAAAAAGAAACTAGTGAAGGATGTCAATGGCAATAAGAAGGGTTTCCACAGATACAGTGACAGCAAATATTGAACCAGATGAGTTCAAGGGTGCTGAGAGATCTGGACGGTATCACTATGAGACCCTTCTGTATTATCTTTGAATAACCTTCTAAGAAAGTCCCTAATGACTAGAAAATGGAAATGCTATGCACTTCTTCAAAAAAGACAAGAGTAAAGATCCAGGAAGTCACATGTTGGTCAGCCTCACCTCAATCCCTTGGAATATTATGGAACAAACAGTCCTGTGAGAATAAACAGCACATATTTACAAAGAAAATCAGACATGGCCAACTTGATTGCCCTCTGTGATGAAATAACCAGCTTTGTGAACAAGAAGACATCCATGAATACTATTGTCCTTAACTTTAATACAGCTTTTAATATGACACCCCTTAGCACCCTTGTAATCAGCCTTAGGCAGTGAAATCTCAGTGTCTGGACTACAGGGTGGACAAAAAATGGGATGAAAAATGGGCTGAAAAGGTCATGATGAACAGTTCAGAGTCTAACCGACGGATGTTTATGAACAACATTCTTCTCAGACCAATACAGGGACAATTCATTAAAAAACCTTCATCATCAACATGGCAGAGTATGCCCCATCCACTTTACAGATGACTATCTTGCAGGTACTGGTCAGCACAGCAGAGGACAGAGCCACCTTCCAGACTGACTCCAACAAGCTGGCAGGAACCTCATGCTTTTCAACAAAATTAGAAATTTGAGTGTCATAATAAGTCCATGCCACACTACAGGCTTAGGACCAGCTGTCTGGGTAGAGGCTTTGCAGAAAAGGACTGGAGGGCTTGGGAGGATAGCAAGCTGAACATGAATTAGCAGCATGCTTTTGTGGCAATGTATGCCCTAGAGAGCCCAATGATATGGACTGTATTTTTTTTAAGGCTGAGACTGAGGAAAGTGATTATAACATTCTGTTAGCACTTGTGAGAGTGTATTTGGAGAATTTAATCCAATTTTTGTTCTTCAAAATGTAAGGCACGTTGACAAACTGATGGAAGACCACTAAGGCACTAAAGAACATGACTCTCAAAGAGTGGTTCAGAAAACCGGATTTGTTCAGCCTGAGAAGAGGATAAGAGAAAAATCTAACTGCTGTCTTCAACTACCTGATAGTAAGGGTTACAGACAGAAGAAGGTCAAACTCTTCTCAGAAGTGCATGGCAAAAAAATAAATAAGAAGTGATCAGAAGATAAGAAGTTGCATTACAGATAGAAATATTTTTTAAAAAATTCTCAGGTGTGATTAAGCACACTCAAATTAAAAGATTGTTCAGAAGTGTTGTAAAAATTTCGTCCTTGAAGACATTACATAACCAATCAGACAAGCAACCTGACGCAGCCTTAAAGTTAACTCTGATTTAAACAGGAGATTGGACTAGGTGGCCCCAAAAGGTTCATCCCAGCCTGAACTATTCTGTGATTCTGTTATATGATTCTATGTGGCAAGAGAACAAAATTGCCAAGTCCGAATTGAAATGGTTCAAAATCATCAAACTGTAATTTTGACAGTTAAACTTGCAAATGGCTTAAGAGAAGAAGTTGAGAGAAAAAAAGCTCCTTTAGCCCAGAGAAGAAAAGGCTTATGGGGAAGCTGATAGAAACCAAGGAAGAAGTTACAGAGAAAACAGAGACAAGCACTTTATGGAAGTACAAAAAAGAAGATTGAGAGACGGACTGAATCAGAAGAGGTTCCAGAAGACATAGCTCACTGGTTTTTTTTTCACCATGAGGAACATCAAGCAGTGAAACAAGTTGCCCAGAGGCATTAGGGAGCCTCCATCTTTGGAGGTTCTGAAGCCTTGAATAAGCAAAGCCCTGAGCAACCAGATCTGACCTCCTAGTTGATCCTGCAATGACCAGGGGTTGCACCAGATTTTCTGAGTTCCCTTCTCAAATGAATTATTCTGTGAGATGGATACCCTGTGTAATAACTCCATGTGTACATGGTTGCTTCTGTTCTCTAAATTCAAAATAATTCATCAGTACTACTAATATATCCACCATCCCTCAATATTATCAATGTAATATTGTCACCAGCAAATTTAACAACTATACTAACATTACGCTGTGCAGAATCTCATGACCATTACTTCATGCAATGAGTATGATATAGCTGCAACATATTGGTAGAAATTATCAGGTTCACCTATGTTAACTTGAAATATTTAATATAGATTATATATTATGTAAATGTCGCTCAGTAATGACATTTAATTCATTAGAGAGTACACCAGATAAATCAAACTATTAAAATTTAAGAAAAAGAGACAAAGGGAGCAAGAGAGAGAAAATGAAGGAAAACTTGGCTGAAATAATACAATGTTACTGATTTAAAAACAGCACAATATTCTTAGCTACCACAACTGACACAAGTTTTCAAGAATTTCAAATCGAATTTATGTTCTATGGTTACAGTGTTCGAAACAGAGTATGTTAATTGAAGGAGCTTTGCAAAATTGTTATTGAAATACAAAGTTATCCACTAACCACGATCCCTAAGGAGGAGGAATCAAGATCCTCTGATTTTAGTTTACTTTAGGGACATCTACTTTTAATGCTATATCACGTAGCTTCTTTTAGCAGCTGTCACCTGTACTTTATTGCCATGGGGACTGTCAGGTTAGGTGCAAGATAAATATAATAAAGACAGGGAGGGTAAGGAAATTAATGCAGTCTTACGTACCAGTGGATGACGGTTCATTAAAAAGTACTGAAATGATAGAACAACTTTTGGATTTTCTTACATTCTTCTACCAATTCTCGAACTATTTTCTTTGCTTTGAAATACTGCTGAAACATAAGTTTTCACTGATAGTTTCCATATGGACTTAAGCATAGTTCAGTGCTTCCTGATGTCCAACTGAAAAATCAAGACCAAGTGAAAGTTGGTTCACCCACGTGTCGTGAAAACTAGTTGATTCACAGTCACTCTGCCCATGCTATGTCAAGACTGTAGGGTTATTTTATTTTACACATAATTTTCTTATTTTCCTAAAGCAGCAGTGCAGGTACATAGTCAGAAAGATTGGCTATCTGTTAATTACCACAGCTAGAAAAAATACTTAAAGAACCTGGTGTAATCTTTCATTTTCAGGAAAAATCTTGCATTTTTGTGTGATGGGCTGGTTTTTGGGTTGTCCTCAAGACACAGATGTTGACACTTTTAGGACACTAATCAGACTGCAGAGCACAGCAGAGCACTAAACATCAAGGTAAAGTAGCTAAATACATACAATTAGAGCACTTAAGGTTAATCGTTAAACAGAAGGATATTCTCAGCCTGGCTGATGGTAGACTGGCATAGTGCTGTAATCTAATCAGGAGAGGACATAGAACTAGTACTAAGTCCTGATGTATATGATTTCAAACATACATAAATGTGTTTGAAAGTGTCATCATGGTACCTAAATGTTTCACTGTTTGTATGATAATGACTAGAATTCTGACACAACTGAAGTAATAAACAGAGACAGAAATTTTAGAAAATGTAGAAATGTAGTAAACCACTATTTCACATACAAAGTATTCACATGACCTAACAAAAAAAAGAATATTCCAACAAGTATATAATGTAACATTCTTTCCTTAATTGTGAGTTTGAATAATGTAAAGGACTGATGAAGGGAAGACTAGTGAGCTTCTTCAAAAGCAAGAGGGAAAAACAATCTCTCTTCACCTACAGGGACATTGCCCTGATACAACTTCAGCTTTTTAGCTACTCTCACAATTAGTGTGACAAAAAATGAGCTACATAGGAATTATTACAATCATAGAATCATAGGATGGTTAGAGTTGGAAAAGACCTTAAAGATCATTGAGTTCCAACCCCCCTGCCACGGGCAGGAACACCTTCCACTAGACCAGGTTACTCAAAGCTTCATCCAACCTCCAGGGATGGGGCATCCACAACTTCTCTGGGCAACCTATTCCAGTGCCTCACCACCCTCACAGTGGAAAACTTCCTCATAATATCTAATCCTGTGCTCAGTTGGTTACTGTGCTGAAAAACCATGCTAAAATTTGAGTGTATGGACACAGAAACACTAATAATCACTTACAGGATATCCTGAATTATTTGTTCCAGTCAAGTTTGCTGACAACACCAAGCTGTGTGGCGTAGCCAACACACTGGAGGGAAGGGATGCCATCCAGAGGGACCTTGACAGACTGGAGAGGTGAGCCTGTGCAAACCTCGTAAAATTCAACAAGGCCAAGTGCAAGGTCCTGCACATGGGTTGAGGGAAACCCAAGCACAAATACAGGTTGGGAGGAGGATGTGTCTCAGCTCTCCTGAGGCAGCCCTGGGAGGGGCCTGGAAGACCCCTCTTTTCCCACCTGCAACTGTTCTCTGCTGGGCTTGTGCAGGTGGGTCTTTGATGAGCGGACAGTACCCGTAATAAGCCCAGGGGTAGCTGGGCCAGGCTATTTTTTGGGGTCCTCCTCCCACCATTGCCTTTATGCTTGTGGGTGGATGTACAGATGAACTTTTATCACACAACCTAACAAAACCATGATGCTGAAGAAAATAAGGAACTTTAAAATTACTATTCATCACAATTAAAATATTTTTTCTGCAGCGGTATGTAGGACCTGTACCATTTTCTTAGTCCATATAGAATTGCGTTTTTCTAACCTGAGCACTTTTATTTGCAATTTTGAAAGGATAAACAGCCACATATAGAAATTAAAGTGAGAGCTGCAGTTATAGACAAAAGCATCATCCACCTTAGGTCAAACTGACACAATTTTCACTAAGGCGATAAGCTTTTTTATTAGTGACCCTGGTTTTTTCTTCTACTGAAATCAATAGCAAACACTCCATTAATTTCTGTTGCTCCACATTGAGAATACACTAAATAAGTTTTTTCTGTTTAGCAATTTTTTTTCCAGACATATGTTAACACTTGACAGTTTGGTAAATCTGTACATAATAGTGGGATATTTTGTTTTGTTCAAACCAAGAAAAATGCAAAGTAAGTTGTTTTCCTATGCAAACTGATATTACTTTCCTCTGATAAAAATGTAAATTTAAAGGAATGTTATAAGAGTTTAGGTATTAGTGATTCTTTTCTAAAATAAATATGAATATAGAATGTTTCGATGAATTTGCAATTTTTAAGAAATATTGGCTTAAAATTTAAATGACAAGAATTCTACAATGTGTTTACACTGAAAGAGATGGACAAGACTACATGAAGAAACCTTCAGATGGCAATGTACCAGAGGAACAACAAACAAAACATGAAAAATCTCCAATCTGTTACTTCTTTAAACCAATTTTCCACAGACAGCCTATGTTTCCCTCTGTCACAAGACAAGCAGAGCAGAACAGTGGATGGTTGTTATTTGAGTTCATCCTCTTCAGGATATGTTCATGGACATATCTACAAGCTTCTTTACTTCTTTACAGATGTATATGGGTTTAGTTGATACTTAATAGAGCTGAGAGGGTTTTTTTTTTCCCTGTACCTGCCTTTCAGAAAAGAAAAAACAAAAAACAACTTTCCAAGTTGTCCTCAGTAATACATCAGTAAGTTGTAATTGAAATGCAATCATTTACCAACTCAAGTAAACAACCCACAGAGTAATTATTCAGAAATATTGTTCATCAGCATTACTAAATTAGTAACCCAATATTTTACAGGTCAGAATACATGCAATTTCAAGTTCATTTCCTGAATTATGAAGTTCAAGTTGGCCTTTCACATAGTTCAGGGATCATCCACTTCATGCTACAGGCACAATTAAAACCAGAACCTTACTAGATAGTAGCAGAGATGTGTGCTATGTTGTAAATTAGATGGAAGAGAAACATTAGGAACAGCTTGTTGGTTTGGTGTTTTTTTCCCCTTCTGTGAACAGAGGTGAAAAATTTTATGTAGGGAGATTTATCCCTCTTGAAAAAACAGTGTTACATGCAAACATAATTTTTAACTTAGTAAATGCTGACCATTCCTGCTGGCTCTATTGAAGAGTCTTAACAAACCGAATAATTATTCTTGATCTTATCCAGTTTAAATTGCTGAAAATGAAGGATCTTCAACTGGTACCGGGCATTATTTTCATTAACAAGGCTGAACTGTCAGATGTTTGCTTGTGTCAGTGATGCTACCCATATGACTAATTTGAAAGAAATCAATGGGAGTAATTATGTTGTCATTACCAGTAAATACCACATTTACAATCTGGAAAATTGAATGACTGAGAGTCTTAAAATGTCTGTCCTTTTTTTTTTTTTTTTTTTTTTTTTTTT
>WKFP01014862.1:259828-281495 GCA_011057875.1 Pterocles orientalis | reverse complement strand
TCCCCCCCTCTCTCTTCTCTTGCCCCCACCCTCGGCTGCCCCCATCTTCTGGGACCCTTGTCTCCATGGGAGCCACCACCTCACAGCCAGTCGGCATCCTGTGGCTGTGCCACTACACGGCAGCCATGGGCCATTGGGCTTCTGACCACCATCGCTGCCAGTATCTGACCGATGGTCGCGACAGTGAGGCCGCCAGGATGGTGGGGGGATGGATGAGGAGGGGTGGGGGTGATGCTTGCTGTGGGGCTGGTCGCCATCACCTCATCCACATCCCCTCCCCTCAGCCCCAGTGACCCGGCAGCAGCCTGAAGGATGGGGAGGAGGGGGGGCACGTGGCCGCCATCCAGCATCTTCCCTGGGGTGATAAGTTGAGTTGGGGGGATGATGGGGCTGGGCTCTCCCCCTCAAAGCAGGGCTGGCTCCCAGGGCTGATGCTCTCTCCCCCTCTCTCCCCACAGCTACTGCACATCGCCTCCTTCCTGCCAGCCTGGTCCTCTTGGGCACACAGCTCACCACACCACTCTGTTTGACTGCAAGCAGCACTGGAGATGTTCTGCTCCCGGGCATTTTTTTCCCCTGACACCTCTACATGCTCATTTCATATGCTCAGCAGGTGTGGAAAACTTCCACCCTTCTGGATCACAAGGGTGCATTCAGAAAGGAAGTCTTGAGTTAAAAAACTTTTTAAACCCCCCGAACACCTCTCTTCTTTCTGGCGTGGTCCAATTTCCTACACGTAGGACTGGGTTTGGTAGGGACAACAGTTTTATTGTTTCCGTCACAAATGTCAAGTCCGATGGTTAGTGTTCTTTTGATAACGTTTATCTGCAGCCTTTGATGATGACTTGCAGGTTGTGACAGCAAGCTCAGCCACAAGGCCTGAACGCTTCTGTCCATAAGCCACGCACCTGAAACACCTGGCAAAGAGGAAGCATTTCCTGCTGATGCTGCGAATGTTGCTTACTTTTGAGTCCTCCTCTCCAGAGTTCTCTTTGTTTTTCTTTTTCTTCTTCACTTTCTTGCATTTCTTTTTCAATTCTGGATCACAAGAAAGCTTGTTTCACTCTTTTGCCTTTTCCTTTCAGGTGTGCTTTCATCTGCCTCTGCAGAGGAACGTTTTCTCTTCCTGGGTGTTTGTTGTTCATTTGTCTGGCAAGAGCCCACAAACACTGGGTGAACCGGCACTGCTAGGAGCACACACTGTCCACTGCCATATGCCAGCTGATGGTGACTGTCCTGCTGTGTTTCTGTGCTGCAAATGAGCCTCTGCTTGGGAGGCACACAGTCTCGTTGTCTTCTGATCAGCTTCTCCCACTGCTCAGGGACAGGGTATGCTCTCTTCCTGCTGCGCTGCTGATGGGGAGTTCCTGCAGAGTCATGTGTTTCGCTCTTCCCTTGGATCCTCTGCGTATTTTCTTTACCTTCTTGATTTCGCAGCCCTACAATGTCTCCAGGAAACAGACTGTTCCACACGCTATTCAGCTGCGCTACAGAAGTGCTCTTTGTCTCTTGGTCTTCACCACCTGCTCCAGAGGTCAGTATATGGTGCCTGGAGAAACGACAGTGATCTTAGCTCAGCATTGTCCTCGCAGCCTCCTTGTGGCATCAGTCCCATCCTGACATTTTCCGGCGTGGTGTGACACGTAGAAGACTGAGCCAGCACTAGATGCTGGAAAACAGATCCCGGTCTTCCAGCCACATCTGTCCCTTTCAGAGCGGTAACTCATCTTTGTACCCTCTCGGACCTCTCTTTCACCTCACAGACAGCCAGGCTCAGAGAGCAGCTAGTAATTTACACAAGCGCAACAGTTCAGTGCCAGGTGAGGAGAGAGAAGAAAGGACCTGGCCAACTGCAGAACAGACAGAACCCGACTGGACAAACAGTCATTCTCTCGGGGCACAGAAAGCAAAATCGCCAGAGGAGAACAGCAACAAGATCGGTACCAGGAGAAGGAGCACCCTTTCACCCTCGTTATTACCTGGCATAGAAGAGTAAATAGGCACGCTGGCAGAGAACTGTCTTGATGTCACAAAGACATACAGAGTCATCGTTCATCTTGTACCACTGTCCATCGCTGGCCTGCAAAGAAAGGCGAGGCTGTCTTGAGATGAACCCAGGGGTTTGAAACCAGAACCACAGACAGCAGACCGCTGAAGGACACAGTACAGCAGCGCGAGTCACAGAGCTGACTTTCACCTTCACGAAGCAGTAATAGTGTCCTGCCTGACAGCTGGAACCTTCATGTACCAGGACGGCATACAGGGAATAGAGCAGTCGTTCCTCAGCTGCTTCAGACGTATATGTACCAAGGTCCAAATGCTCCGGATACTCCACGACCTAAAGAGAGACCCAGAAAACTCAAAAATTATCCTGAGAGTCTTTAGGAAGCAGCCTGAGAAAACCTTGTCAGCAAATGAAGGTTAGAGGTAGAGAAAGAGATCTTCTGGTTCATCAAAAACAGCTGTTGCCGTTTCATCACTTCAGTGGCAGAAAACTGTTCCTGGCCAAACAAGTTCTTTACGAGCACAGTAGCGTGCTTCTCCCCGCTTTGGAACTTCCCTTTTGCCACAAGGGAGCTGTTGCATTGCTGTTCTTAGGCGGCTGCACTCGAGAGCCGTCATGTGTGGACATGAACAACTTCCAAAAAAAGGATTCTCAGACCAAGTGGCAGTGCACTTGCATACCGACCTTGTTAATCTTTGCGCCAGAGAAAGCATCGAATCTCTTCAAGCACACTGTCAGGACATTGGAAGAGCGATGTATTGTAAGCCTCTTGGACGCAGTGGCCAGCTCTCCGCACCTTGAAAACAAGCACAGACCCAACAGTTGCAGCTGGTCTTCTCCCTGCTCTGCCCCTCGTGCACGTGGGCTTGAGTTAAGGCTTGCTTTGCCCAGCTGTCATGTGCATGTGTTTGCATTTCAGAGCCCTTCAGTCCCTGCGCTGTCACTGAAGGTGGCTTCGGTCCTGGGCGGTCACTGCGGAGAGCAGCAGTCTGCAGTCTTGACACCACAAGAAGTGGGCAGGACACTGTTCAGAGAGCCAGCAGGGCCTGCTGCTGCCCTGAGGACTGAGATCTCCTGGATGGAGATGCAAGCATCCAAAAGCCTTGGAAATGAAACTGTTGACTGCTTTCTCAAGGAAGCTGCTGTTGCCAAAGGCGTCCAGAGCTCCTCTTGCCTTGGCTCACTACTGCCTATGGGCCGTGTCTTTTCCCTTCTGGCCATAGGGGTAGTTCAAGGGGCAACTCATAGCTAGGAAAGTTGACCAGCTCCAGGACAGACAATGCCAGGAGTAAAATTCTCGTCAAAGCTTCCCAAATATTTAGGCAGAAGGGAAAAACAGTACCTGTCTTAGAAACAAATGTGTTATTTTCCAAGCTGGGGATGATTCGGCTGGATTAGTGGTAGGGGAAAGGAAAAAGAAAAGAAAAAAGCCCAAGCTGTCTGATGACTGGGTTTCTCAATGAAGTCCAAACATAACGGTGCTCCCAGACATGCAATCCCGGAGCCTAGTGTCTGCTATGAAGATGTCATTAGTCCTAATCTTACTTGCTACATCTATAGCCATTTTCGCCATCCAGCTGCTCAGGTCTGACAAAGTCTTCCAGAGCTTCAGTGACAGATGAGACGGCCTGCATAAGAAAGAAAGGAGAGCTCTAAGCTCCTGGAAACTCTAAATCCCAAGAAATAGCTCCCTGTGTGGTCCCAGCATTATCCTGACAAACAGCTACCCCTGGGCGGTTCCAGAGTTGCCTGTTGGACACATGGTCAAACCCATCCGTCCAGCGATCAGAGGCGTGTTGAGGTGGTCCAAAGTAGGGTGCTGTGACAGTGTCACCATGGCCATAGATGCCATCCTGACTCTCTGCCCAGTTGACACCCAGCTCCCAACCCAGGGAGGCCATTTACAGGAGCACAGAAGCCCAGTTCCCTTCCCATCCACCACCAAGCTCTTGTGTGGCTACAGCCCCCAGCTTAAAGTGAGCAGAGTTTCCTGGAGATACATCAGCCCCCCTGCAGGGGCTGGAAACACTCTGCACCACAATTTCAAATCACCTTACCTGGATATCCAAAAGAATATCAAGAGATGGCTCGTAGGTGTCGGAGACGGCTTTGCAGCTGAAACATGTCACTGGAAGGCAAAGAGAAACACTTCTGAGGTTGGGAAGGAGACTCCCGCTGCCCATGTCAATGACCAACGCGTCCTGCTTTAGACACACTGGGCATCCTGCCGCATCCTAGAGGCCTTTTATGACAACTAGAGAAAGAGTCACAGATCATTCTAAGGACAGTAAAAAGTTGTAAAAAGTACCTCTGGATCGTAGCTCGCCCCCAAAAATTTGATGGATGATGGCAGGGGCTTCATAAAACATGGCATCCACAGTGCAGCGTAAAAAGTCATGGGCATCTTCCTGCCTGCCAAGCTGGAAATGTGCTCCTATCCCTAAGAAAGAAGGAAGTTAGTACTTCTCTCCTATGAGAAGGGAAGAAAACATGTCAAAGCACCTGAAATGACTTACATGGGAGGGCACTGAGGACAGCGACAGGCCATATGGCAGTGCCTGAAGAATTCAGGGCCTCGTTAACGTGTGCTTCCAGTACGCACATCATGCAGAAGTCTTGCTGACAACCTGAAGAAGGAGGGAGGGAAGCAAACTTATCAGGTTAGCAAATACCCATTGGAACGGGAAACCTAATGGAGACGCTGCAGTCATAAGAAGAGTCCCCACTCCTCCCAAGGTGCCAATGTCCCAAAAAGTCTGGGACACGTTAGTGCATAGAAAACTTTCTCCAGAGGGATGGATGATAAATTAACCAAACTTTTCTGTGCAACCAGCAAAGTGAGTTTAACTTGCAGGAACAGGGACTTTCTGAAGATGAGCACACCTCGATAGGACAAGAGGCTTCTAGGCTTGAGTGTTCAAAGAACACCAGCTCGGGACTGACAAAGAAGGGCTGCTTTTCTCCTAAATCAAATTCCAGATGCTGGGAATCCTTGGGAAGTGCCCAAGGTTTGCAAGGAGATGTTCACAAAAGTACTCACAGGCCTGGCTGTGCTCACAAGAGAGCAGGTAGCTGGCCAGGGGTGGGGTGTGTGTCAGGCACTGCAGGACGGAGTTGAGGAAGCACGTGTTGTCCAGGTTGTAGAGTCCCGCTCCAGCTGGCCATCTTTGCTGCCAGGGCATGCAGATCTTCTCCAGCGGAAAGAGGATCCTTTGTGGCAGAGCCATTCCCTCGGCAATGACTGCTGGGAAATGACTTTTGAAAAGAGATGAAATGATATTGGTGCATGAAAGCACGTTTAAAGTCAAGTTCTGTACAGCAGCACCCAGGACAACCCACTCTAACCTCAGCCTAGAAACGTCGGGGGAAGCCTAACGCTGCAATCAACATTTACAGGTCAAGGAACAATTTTGGGAAATAGTCTGTTCCCCTGCTTATTTTGCCAGAAGTCCAACAAACCCACACTATGATTTCTGTGCCTCAGGCTACCTTCCTTTCCCTGCAGAGTCTTGAACTGGATTGTCAGGTCAAGTCTTCCCTTTTCCTGATTATAACTTGATGAAAACTAAGTGCCTAGCATAGAAGGTAACCCTACTGATATCAGATCTTTCTGCGAGCAATGTCATCTTTCCGGGTCTTGCACATAGTGGCAGAGGCGTGACGAAACACATTTTCCTCTGTCTAATGGGAAACACCTGGGTAAGCCTGGCTGCTCTCAGGAAACATCCCAGAATTTGCTCTAGGTGGTCAGCACAACAGCACTCAGGGATGGAGCAGCAGCCACGTCCGCTGCCTTTGGCCATTCACAAAGGTCAAGCCTGCTGCCTTTGCCGTGCTCTTTTTCTGTGCCTCTTTCTGCTGCACCAGTCAAGGTGGGCTTCTTGTCATTCTAGGCTGAGCTCAACACCTCAGACTACACTGCCACCCCCTGCTTACCTGTCCTAGGCTATGGTAAAGAAATAAGAATGAGCAAATAGGAACTCTACCCCCAGCCCTGGCTAGCCTAGAGATGTGGAACAGCTCAGCCTACAGCTGCCAAGGCAGAGACCAGCCGGTACTTTTATCCCATACCTGCCCTGCTCTGTGATCTGTCCAGAAAGTCAAATCATAATTACCTTTCCAAGAGGATGGAAGGTGAGGAGAAGTGGGCAGCAGACGATAAATGTTTGTAAAAAACTCGTCACACAAGTAGCCAAAGAACGAGCCAAGCTATCCCGAAGGCCAGCTCAGCCCAACTGGCTCCCACTGGCCCGCTTCTCAGGATTGCAAGGCCTGTCCTGATGAGGTCACAATCACTGGGCGAGTGCCACATCACTGCCCCTTTATGACACAGGGCCACACGGTGACATGTTCCCTGGAGACACAGCCCAGGCACCTCCTGCAGCCCAGAGCCAGCAGCCGCTGGGCTTCCCCATGTGCTGCCAGCGAAGGGCTGTTCATCGGCTGGCACAGCTCCCACCTCTCCCCTGAGCCACAGCAGTCGGGTGAATAAAAACCTGCCCGGGGCTGTAACGTGGCTGGTCACAGCTGTGGCTGGCACATTGCGGCTGCTGAGGGTTTCTTTCCCACTCTTCCCAGGCGCAGGACTGTGTCCATGAGACTTGTGTAGCAAAGCACCTGGCATCCTGGAGGCTCATTTCCAATGAATTTTATCTGCCCCCCAAGATACAGCCAGGGGCTGACTCTGAACTAGCGCTACCAAAGAAACACCTTCAGCAACTGCGCTGGCTGAACCTTGCCTGGCTGCCAGGCCCCCAGCCAGCTGCTCTCTCACCCTGGAGCTTTGAACAGATGTTCGCGGTTGGCTTTTTGGCGTCTGGTTTCACCGCTTGACTGGTTCAGAGGGCAGCGAGTGTTGCTCCCGCCTCCACGAGGCAGCTGGTTGGTATTCCTGCTCCACCTGAGATGCCCAGTTTGTCCCTCACCCCGCTCGTGTCCTCTGCCTTTCCCCAGTCCTGCTCGGGGCAGTTAGCTGTGCTGCTGCTCAGCTCAGGGCAGTTAGCTTTGCCCCTGCTCCACTCGAGGAGGGTTTTCTGGTTTTTTATGTTTTGCTTGAGGCGTCCAGTTTGACCACTGCCTTGTTTGGGTGGCTTGCTTTCATCATGTCCCTCTCGGAACGGCTGAAGTTTTCCCCTCCTTTGCTTGCGGCAGCTCATGTTGCCCCTTCCCCACGCAGGGTGCTGGATTTCCTCGGGCCCTGCTCAGGTGGCCTTTTATGCCCCTGCCTAAACGGAGGGTGGCTGGTTTTGCCCCTGCCCTGTCTGGGGCTTTTAGTTTTGTCCTTGTCCTGCTCAGGGCATCTCTTGGTGCCCCTGGCTCCCCATGGAGCTTGTCATCCTGCCCCTGCCCCTGCTGACCCCAACTGCATTGTTTGAGCCCAGCGGCCCCACGTCAGGGTCTTTGTGTGTGGGTGACACTGGGGGTTGTATCCCCACAGTCCCTGGGGCCTTGCCACACCCTCCCAGGGCCCACAGGGTCCTGGCTGCCCCCTCCCGCCACAGCATGGCGCCTCTGGGGACCATAGAGGAACAATCAGTTCCTCTCTTGTCCTGGGTCCAAAGCCTCCCTTGTAACGTCCAGCCCATCAGCTTTAGTGCCCAAAGCCTCCTGCTTAGGGCCAAAATCATCATTTACAGTGGTCAAGCCTCTCTTGTATTACCCATAGCCTCTTTTTAATGCCCTACAGTTTTGTTTTCTGGGTCTAAACTCTCCTTCTTAGGGCAGAAAGCATTGGTTTGGGGTGAAAACCTACATTTATAGTGTCCAAAGCCTCGTTTTTCCTTTCCCATCTCTTAGCTTTGGCTTCTAAACCCTCATTTGTAGGGTCCAAAGGCTCAGTTTTAGTTTGCAAAGTGACACTGGCTGGGGGGTGAGGACCAGCCCTCAGGGGCACAGTGCCCCCAGGGGCCCCAGGCCAGCACGGCCCCAGTCCTACGGCCATGGTCCCCCGGGCATGGCCAGGCTGCACTGTCCCACTGTGGCACCGCACCTCGGCAGGAGGGGAGGGGTCTCCAGGCACCGCCTGTTCACCCTTAACCCTTCGGCCTTCAAAGCTGCATGGCAGCAGTGGCATGATGAAGGACAAAGAGCTGACTTTGGAGCTAGAGGAGGAAAAAAACAATAGAGGACCCTAAAGCCTCATTTTAGGGACTGAGAAACCTTGAAACACGGAGAGGGAACGTACGCGCCGAATCCTGGGTTTGTCAGCCACCTGCTGCTATTTCTTAGTGAAACACGCCGATATGGAATATTCCTGCAGCTGATCTCTTGCATATTTGCTTAGGTTCTGTCTTTAATAGCTATTGCCTCTTTTTCTTTTTACCTTTCAAGGTTTTTTTCTCATCTTTAACCCCTCGAGCTTTTGAAGCATACAATACAGGAAAGAAAACAAATGCAAAAGGCAGCTGCCTACTGTACTGACCAATGAAGTTAATTTCCAGTGACCCGACATGGTTTGTAATATCCAATGCAGCTAGTCAGAAACATACCAAATCAAGTTTCTTTTCATTGTATGTTGTTTATTGTTTGAAAACATAGCTTAATATTTTTCTTAGAGGAAAACAAAAGTGACTTGTATTACTAAGATTAAAGCCATGACAAACCCAAATTAGAATTGAACAGCAAAGTGCTGTGTGATCAGAGCAGATCCTCCAGTCCCAATTAACAAACAGTGCTGTACTACAACCGTACCATCATCTTAGTACAGAATAAATGCTTTGTAGTCAACATGCGGTCTCTCCAGGCACCGCTCAGACGCACCGATATGATGACGGTGAATGCTATTTGTTGTGTGTTGCTTACATACTTTTATACAGAGCTCTTGCAGATTCAGCAGCTATTGATTAAATACAATAGTTCTCAATTCTTAACAATAAAGTCGCTATTAGCTATCTTCAGTCCTGGGAACGCTACTTTTAAAACAACTGCGTTACACTAATTAGTTACTCTCGGTTCCTCCTTATCTTTCTCGCGTCCTGCACGGTTGCATCCTTCTGCACATCTTGTTACTTTTCTTCTTTCTCAGGATCCTTCATCAACCTCATGCCTACAAAGCCCGAAGTCAGTACCATGAGATCATAGTTAGAATTCAATTTCAGCATAAAACACCCCTACATCTTCCCTTTTTCTTTAAAAATAACAGCAACAGATCTTTGTATACACTTATTAAAGCAATGTAACAGGCAAGGAACCACACTAACACTATTAACACAAATATTAGGATCTGAATTAGCCATTTGTTTATTTGCATCATCCATCCTCCAAAACCAAGTCCCCATATCCGATCATCGAATGGGTTACTGGTTACCGTAATCTTACGGACATGTTCTTGGAGCTGTTTTAATTGCTGGCTGATCACTCTTTGAGTGATCTGACAAATTCATACAACACATACCCTCAAATTCATCACAGCCGTGGCCCTGTGCTAAAAGAAAAAAAAATCAATAGCAGCTCTGTTTTGCAAGGTAGCGTGTCTAATTGAATCTACATCTGTTAGTAACCCACTTAGTGCTAAAGAAGTTGCGTTAGTCTGTTCAGCAAGCCAGCATCCTAAGCTATTAAGCATTGCTAAAGCTTTGGCAGCAGCAACGCCAGGTACAAAGAACGATGCTACAATGGTGTTATCTGCTTTCCAAAAATCGAGATTGTCTTCACAGTCCTGCTTAAATGCACGCACGTCTGCTTGGCCTGCCCTTCCTTCCTGCTGGCCCTCTCGTCACAGAGGAGGCCACCGCTCACATCAAGGTCTGGTATGGCGTGTGTCTCCACCACTCAACGCCTGTTGGGTTGCAGCCAACAGCGGAGCTGAAAGTTCTTCTTGGTGGCAAACACAGAGACCAACCCAGTCTTGCCCTTGGCTAGGGAAGGAGGCTCTTGGCCAGCTCCTTTCACCTGGCTCTCAATGCAGACCTTATGCACAGTTGTTAGGATCAGTTTTGCTTTTGTCTTAGTGTATTCTTCTAGCTACTGTAAATTCACATGCTCTAACAGTTCTTTTGCAGGTTTGCATTTCTGACAAAACCAATCATATGCATATCAATAATCAATACTTTGGCTAGCCAGGTCTTCTAAAATCATTCTCAGAAACTTCAACATAAGTTGTTAAGGAGCTTAAGAGTTCCTTTGTGATGCCAAGTATCCAATAGTCCTCCTCTATAAAAGGACTCTTTACAGTTTTAGCTGAACTTTGGAGAACTTAAACTCACTCACTGCTTCTGTGATCCCAGAAACGCCTCCGTTAGTCACAGCGTTTGTTACGCCACCAGAAGTTTTTTTTTTTGTTTGTTACAGATGTATGGAGAGTAATATCCTTGAGGATCCGCAACTCCAGATCCCGCAGCAAAATCTGCGAATCACTTTTGGTCGCAAAGTTGGATGTAAGCCGTTGGTGAAGCGATTCAGGAGAGTCTTCTTGTTGATCACCAAACACCGCTAGCTTGACATACTCTCTGACCTGGGCACCCACCTAGTAGAGGTCATTAACAAATATAATAGAAATTATTAGTCTTTATAAAGCATTATGTAATACTATCTATACGCAGATAACAGGCACATGTGAAATCAATGCATACATCCAGTACCACACACAAGTCTAGCTCTCACGGGTGTTTTAACGACATTTACTTACACTGTAATAACAGACCAGTCAGGCGTGCAGAAGAACGTGCGGGAAATCTGGGTACTTCATGGGTTTGGTGAACAAGACCCACCTAACACAGCCCTGGCAAACTGCAGTTTACATTTGTGGTCTAATGCTTCAGAATAAAAAAATAGTTGAGAACAACAGTTCAAAGGACTCATGGCAAGTCTAAGGGGAGCAGCGAACTTGCTGGGGCTAGCTAAGCAAGTCACTCCATCGCTCCCTTACCGTGTGCTTTGATTCCACACACAGCAGCGAGATCGTCTTTGAGCATTGTCACAAAATGGCATTTCAGTCAGTTGATAATCCCGTATCAATAATTACTTTTGTATTATGCTGGCTACATGCTAGCCAGACCTTACAAAAGCCTTCAAAACAACTGGTGCATGAGTTTTAAAAGCAAGTCTCGGACAACAAACCTGACCTGCTTTTACCTAAGTTTCTTTTCCACATTTCCATGGGTTAGCAAAATCCATCTGTAAGAAAAGCAAAGTTCTGTATACAGAACTGCTGTTGCATTCTATCTTAAATGCAAGAAACCCTGCCATTGTAGAAAAAAAAAAAGCCACAAACTCTTGTCTAGGAAATCGTTAAACACTAATGGAAAAATTCGCAGTACCACTAACCAAAATACCCCCATTCTTTAAGATGAATGCTGCCCCCATGTTACCGACTGCAGCACATTTCAGGAAAGTGAGCGAACAAAATCAACAGCACCAAGTGTTACTGGGACAGTTACAGAAATTACAGAACCTACTTTTTGATGGATGACATCTATTTTCTCACAACTCCTCTTGACACTTACCCCAGTTAACAGTTCCGATTTCATCTGAGATAACTCCAGTTCCAGCTTTTCAACTTTGGACAAAAGTTGAGTATGTTCATCATAATCTCTGTCAAAAACAAAGAGCCAGTCATTAGGAGAGAGTAATTTGAATTATTCCATCCGATTCCAAAGGTGTGAGAACGGACTTGTCTAACACAAAGTGCTTTCCTAGTTCAGTTATTCACCGTGACGCACATGGTGAGCATGCAGTTCCTTGGAGATGATATTTAAGGCATACTTAGGATTCATATATTCAAAGCAAAGTATTTTCAAGTTGTGAACAAATCCAACAGTCATGACTTTAGAACCTAGGCTGACAACAATTCAAACATATCTAGATTTTGGGGAACTAAAGGTTTCTGGTAAACCAGTCAAATTTTATTGGCATGACTTTGCCACTGGTTAGAGCAAGCTTCAGGTGACCTTCCTTAAACCAGAATAACTTTAGAAGCAGGTGTCAAGTTGAGCCTCAGGAGCAGGCCACCTATAACGGGCAGAGACCAGTGTTCAGTGCATGCTACGGAAAAAAGTATCAGCCCTCATTCTAAAGCCATTTTACATTTTGATCTAATTTAAATGACTATTCAGGAAATAAGTCGGTTTTTTCCTCTTCCCAATGGAAAAACTACTTAGTGTAATGGTATTACACAGTACGGGAGTGGAAAGTAGTCAAGCTGACAAACCAAAAACAGAGACAAAGGCTAGAACGGATACAATTCACAAATTTAAATACAAAGCCTAACAAAAGCAGTTACCATATACTTCACTAAGCAATTTGAGGAAAAATTCTAATGCATTTATAAGAGGATGAGCAGTCGCTCATTCTCCTCCACCTTCTCGGCTTTCTCTAGTAAAACTGTAGTTGCACGATTGCTCACATGCTGGCAGTGAGCCTTCTGCTGATGTTCAGCATCACGGTTAAAGTTTGTTACAAGACAGAAGTGCTCTTGCTCACAATACAAACCCTCAAGGTCAGTAACTGACACACAGAAAAGGGTGGTTGTGTTTCAGAGAAGAACACGGATATCACCGTCAGTTAGCATCAGGATTGAAAAAGAAAATGGATTTGTGCTTATGCCTTTTTTTTCTGTATGAAAACAGGATAAATTCAGCTGCTATTCAGCAATGTCAGAGTCTACTTTAGACCACCTATCTGGAATTAAGTCTTTGCCAGCCCTAACAACGGAGGAAAAAATGCCAACTAGCTGGCATTTACTACCCGTCAGTTAATTCTGTAACAGAAGAAAAATCCTAAAGTCAAATTGCTAAAAATCTACATTATTAAAACAGGATACAGACATGGGAGTTAAGAAATCTTAAAAGATAGGAAAGTTCTTTCCTACACTGTTCTCCCTTACCTTTGGAGGTTGCACACATTGAAAAGGGTCAGTCTGGCGTTCACAAACACGAACAAAGCCACTTGTTCTCTGTGTTCTATCAATTATTGTCCAGTCCGGTGAAGGTAATAATGAAATGAAGCCATCAGAGCCCCAGAACCATAGACATGTATTAGAAACAAAAACCAAAAAGAATGCTCAAGAGAATTCTCTCCTAAGGCTGCTGATATCCACAAATCATCTTAATAAAGGACTCAAGCTACCTTAGATTTGCACTACTCCAGTCCAAACAAAAATCAGCACGAGCCAGCTTTAAAATTAAGTCAAGCACTCAACGTCAGTGAACATCCATCAGTACCACTCACACAGCTGTAAGGACACAACTTGCACTTATATCTCATGATACATCCTTAATCTCTTACTGCTGCTTCCCTGGGACCTAGATCTCATTTACTGATTAAGACAGGCCATGGTCCCTGAAGGCAGATGTAAATGTTGCTCTTTACCTCAATGGCAAATATCTTGCCTTATACCCTGCTGACTACATACCACATCATTTCCCTGGAAGCCCGAGTTTCCTCCAACTTTTGTTAGGTGTTGCCCAATCTAGCATTTCACAAAGATTACACTTATTTTTGCGATATCTTAAAGAGAAGTAGCAGCACTTTCTACGCAGGGTAACTTATTTTCTTATTTTCCTAGTACAGAGGATTTTAAATCCCCACTAGGTTTGAGAAGCTTCATCTCTGCCCCAAATAGCTACAAGGTTTTTGGGACACACAAAGACACGAAACTGCTTTTCAGAAATGGCCCAGCACTTTCAGTGAATAGTCTAAACTGAGTTTGTTTATTTAAAAGTAGACAGCTGGCCTGGAATCCTGTCAACTGACTGGTCTAAGTAGCAGTATTTTAGGCAATTAAAGCATGGTCTAGAGCAAAGGAAAGGTGAGCCAGTAAAAGACCTTAACCACACTTGTATGGAGATCAACAACAATAAAAGCAATCAGTATGCAACCTACTTTTTATGAGCTCATTGCTGTTCCTATGAAGGGAGGTAAAGAAAAAAAGGACTTATGACTTTGAATCAAGGGTATTCCTTTCATAGCACGGGGAAAGAGATTAGACACTGGAACAGGTTGCCCAGGGAAGCTGTGGATGCCCCATCCCCGGAGGGGTTCAAGGAGAGGCTGGATGAGGCTTTGAGCAACCTGGGCTGGTGGGAGGTGTCCCTGCCCATGGCAGGGGGTGGCACTGGATGGTCTCGAACGTCCCTTCCAACCCAAACCATTCTGTGATTCTATGATTCTATAAGTTGGAAAGCAATGATAAAAGTTTATCAAGTCTTCAATTGTTTTCTTTTAAAGTGAGGCACTGAAATGATCCAGGAGATGTTCGGATCTGCAGCGTTCCACAGGCAATCACAGCAATATGTTGTGTAAAAAAACATATATAGGATGAAAACATCAAAGAAAAGCAATTAAAGGACATTATTTGAGCTTTCTTAATAAATTTTAAGATATATTTGTTTCATGTGTAAGTATAAAGGTAGAACCAATACTTACTGAATGATGCACTGCTGCAATTTTTGACAAGAAAACATGACAGTATCAAGTATCACGGAGGATAATAAGTGAAGGCTCCAATTTCTCTCTTCATGGCCTAATAAGAAAAAGGCAAATGAGCAGTCAGCATGAAGAAAAGCTAAGGAACCCTGTTTATTTCTTCATAAAAAGAATACAGAATCTGTACATACATACAATTGTTAGTAACATGCATCAAATACACATGCTACCACCATCACAATATCTTTCTATGCCCACTGGCTTCAAACGCATCCTTAGGCATCCAAAACTGAGAGCAGGCTGGAGAGACTGGCTGGATGTGCGCGAAGAGACTAAGGGTCTGCATCAACACTGGTTTCAGCAATTGGAAGGAGGAGACAGCTCCTGAAAACCACAATTAAAAACTGGAAATGTGAATTTCTGCACTCTTGAATAATTGTTTGTTAAAGTCTCTCTCTTCACACAGTAGACCTTGCTCCTGACCGACTTGCACAGTCATTCTGAATAGGAGATTTTTTTTTTGTTAAAACTAAAGATCAAAGTAGAGAACAAATCTAGCCCCTTTTCATTTAAGCATTGAAAGTGAAGTCAGAAGGGCTGACAAGCCCAGAGATAACATCGATAAACCCATTCTCATGCTAAAATACGAGAGAAGGGTGCATCTTTGAGGAATGGCCTCTCTGAATCGAAATAATCCTCACTGTTGCACAACCAGAATGGAGCATCCGTTCCAACTCGCAGGGAACTAAACAGAAAAGAGTGATGCTAAACAACTGTTGCGTCCAGAGTGCACACACACACACGCATTAACACGCAGATGCATAACAGTGATAGAAAGTGCTATAAAAAGAAAAAAAAAATTACCTTCACTAACTGGGTTTTGTCATCATCTTCCCGGTGTCAGTAAATGCACTGACAAAGAGCAGCGTATAGTTTTTCCAGTTGAAATATATTTAAATTCTTAGTTTGCACAGCTACAGAATGCAACAGCTGCTGAAGAAAAAAAATGGAAACAGCAAGTTTAGAACAGTGCAAGATCCTTTGAATAGGCTCTTGATGTTTTCGGAAGCTCAACCATAACAAGTGACATCCTACTTTCTTATGCTGCTAAATAAAATAGGAGTGACACTTCCGAGAACAGATGAAATATCTCACAAGGTATTCCAACTGCAGAAAATGAGTTATTTTTCCATACTCCAGAGAAAACAGAGGCTTAACTTTCAGACAATGTTTTGTTACTTACCGATCTATCTGTCTCATCAATGATCACCATTACAAATCAGCTGCCTCCAGAACAGCAGGGAATGACACAATCCACTTTGCCGTGGAGTTGCTGCCACAGCAAAGCCACTGTTGCATTTTGTTGGAGAAACTGTTGCTGCAGCACAGGGCACCATGAAATGCCTCTTTGGCAGCCAGCTACAGATCTTATGAGATATAGCTGTGCCAGCTGGAAACAGGAGCTCCCTCAGGTGCTCACCTTCACCCATGAGCTGAACATGAACCATGCCCACGACTCTGCTGGCAGAACACACGGCTCAGCTGTGCTTCCTGCAGCAGATCAGAAAGCAAAGACACATCAGGGAGCTCCTACCTTCACATGCAAGAGTGGATGAACTAGCAGAGTGGCTCTGCCTGTAGCAAATTACCAGCCTCTCACATGGTCGTTTCTGTTAACAAAGATGTGACAAGCTGGTGGCAGCAGCTTCCTCCACTGCTGCGGCTGTTCAGCATCCATGTGTTCTGTGAGGCTGTGAAGATGTAGCTGAAGAGAGCAGCCACACCAAATGGAAATATCACCACCTCACCACCGCCTGTCACCAAGCTCTGCCTCCCTCAGATCAGCGAGCACAGAATTTGAATGTTCCCCTTGACTGCGTTCCATACGACATGCAGATGAGACACACAGAAACCACGCAGTGTGCTTTCTGCTGCTGCAAACGGGACGAGGAGGATGTGACAGACGTGTACCATCAACAGCTCGTGTGAAACTACTTCTCATTGCTGCCACGTAGGTGACTAGCAGTTTTCCTAGTTTTCTTCAGGGCAGTGTGCCCTGAAGATCAGCTCCTTGTCCTGCTCTGTTGTCTATTCTATTCTTGTTTTTCTGTTTCACAAAAGTCGCTTCTCGTATTTTAGCCATGGTGAGCTTTATGTCAGCCTGCTGACTTTAAGTTGAAAGTCAACACTGCTGGAAATAAAGGTCCTGTTCAGGTTCCTAATAAATGAAAGCATGCAAAAACCAAACCAAAAGCCCCAAATGCCTCATTAAAAGTGTTAAGACATTAGCAACCAACAGTGCTAGCCAGCTGTCAGTGGAATCACGGAATCACAGAATCACAGAATGTTAGAGATTGGAAGGGACCTCGAACGCTCATCCAGTCCAATCCCCCTGCCGAAGCAGGAACACTCAGATCAGATCACACAGGAACGCATCCAGGCGGGCTTTGAATGTCTCCAGAGAAGGAGACTCCACACCCTCTCTGGGCAGCCTGTTCCAGTGCTCTGTCACCCTCACTGTGAAGAAGTTTTTTCTCCTATTCAAGTGGAACCTCCTATGTTCCAGCTGCACCCACTGCCCCTTGTCCTATCACTGGATGTCACAGAGAAGAGCCTGGCTCCATCCTCCTGACACTCACCCTTTACATATTTATAAACATTCATTAGGACTGTTTTAAAATTCAATAAGAACCTTTAAATTAATGATTAGGATGAGAACGCTGTCTCATGAAAGTTAGTCCAACAAAGGAAGAACAGCAGGTGTAGAAACACAATAGTCATCATCAGTTACAGGCTGAGTTATTTCACAAGCTATAGATCCTTCCCAGCAATGGCTTTAATTTGCATTGGTTAGCAACTGACTTAATTTACAGCCGTAAGGGTAGCAAGAACATGTCCTACTTCAGTATTAACAAAGTTGAAATTAGACTTACATTGAGCTCACAGTAATCCACAATCACTGGCTGTGTGAGAACTTCCCTTTCTTTCTCCACATCTTTCACCTGTTGCTCTTCTCCTGGAGAAGGTCCCACACCAGTCACGCATTGTCCCCATGAATCTGGAATGACACAAATTGCTTAAGTCAGGATTTCTGTTCATCTGGAATCTAGCACCAGTGGAGTATCTTCTACCTGGAATACAGTCTCTCTCTGCAGTGACAGAGGCAGAACTCTTTCCATTTTTTCACTGAGAAATGCTTCACTTTTACTTTCATTCTGGTAAAAGTCACTGCTCCATAAAAATGAGAAACTCAGACACAAAAAAAAAAGCACTAGAGAAAAAGGTAGGGTAAAAACAGGGAAAAAAATAAAAAAAAGGCATGCTGCCATTACAGCACCACATGGTAAAACTCCAAAGGAATTCAGGTTAGGAAACACATCTTCCATTGCAAACATGAGGGCATCAGTCTGCTATTCCACATGTGGCTCTGGGTCCACACTGTTTGGAAGGACAGCTTTTGAACTTACGCTGCTCGTTACTGGGAAGATACTAATACAAGAAAAGAAACTCAGCGACTGTGTTTCACTTAGGTACCATCTGAAAAACAAACTTCAGAATCAGAAAACCAGCAGCAGCCGAACATAGAATCATAGAATCACAGAATCACAGAATGGTTTGGGTTGGAAGGGACCTTAAAGATCATCAAGTTCCGACCCCCCTGCCATGGGCAGGGACACCCTCCACTAGCCCAGGTTGCTCAAAGCCTCATCCAGCCTGGCCTTGAACCCCTCCAGGGATGGGGCATCCACAGCTTCTCTGGGCAACCTGGGCCACTACCTCACCACCCTCATAGTGAAGAATTTCTTCCTAATGTCTAGTCTAGATTTACCCTCTTTTAGCTTATACCCGTTACCCCTTGTTCTCCCACTGCACTCCCTGACACAGAGTGCCTCCCCATCTCTCCTAGAGCCCCCTTCAGGTACTGGAAGGCTGCTATTGTCTCCTCGGAGCCTTCTCTTCTCCAGGCTGAACAACCCCAACTCTTTCAGCCTGTCCTCATAGGGGAGCTGCTCCAGCCCTCTGATTAATTTTGTGGCTCTCCTCTGGACTCTCTCCAACAGGTCCAGGTCTTTTTTATGTTGGGGGCCCCACATCTGAACACAGTACTCCAGGTGGGGTCTCACAAGAGCAGAGTAGAGGGGCAGAATCACCTCCCTTTACCTGCTGCTAATGCTTCTTTTGATGCAAGCCAGGACACGGTTGGTTTCTGGGCTGCAAGCGCACACTGCTGACTCATGTTCAGCTTCTCATCCACCAATACCCCCAAGTCCTTCTCCTCAGAGCTGCTCTGTATCCATTCTCTGCCCAGCCTGTATTTGTGCTTGGGATTGCCTCGACCCACATGCAGGACCTTGCACTTGGCCTTGTTAAATTTGTGAATTTGGCTAGCGTGACTAGAGGGGCAGGATCGTTAGACAAGAAACACTGTATGCTGACTTTGGAGAGATGCAAGAGAAATAACAAAAAGGAACTAAAGAAGGCTAAAACCTTCTTTAAGTAGTTAGAATAAATTTATAATTAACAATATACATATAAATAATAAATTAATAATTAATAAATAGTGTAATCCTCCTCAGGAAAAAAAAGGAGCCAAGTGGCCTGCTGGACCTTTCAGTTGCCATTTGAATCTCCATCTCTAGATCTTTCGCTGTTTGGCAATCCAGCACTTCACTCTCCTTTCTTATGTGTGCATGTTCAGAAGCATGACACGCTTCCTTTCAGAAACAGATTTAGCCACAAGAAGAACTCTCTCTATTTCATGTTCTGTCCCAGATTTATTCTCACTCCCATTTTTCTGTCGTTCTTGAAGTACATTCTCATTTTCTTCCATAGAAGAATCCTGTGGGGACTCAACTTCTGTGTGATTTATGTTAGAAAAGTGCTTTTCTGGAGACTCTTCATCACTCCCTACTTCCTTTTTGTCTTCCAGAACATTATTCTCTTTATTGAACTGAAAATTCCTCCTCTTTGTTGCAATACCTGAAGACCCTTGGTTCTTTTGGTGTTTTCTTTTGGACATATCTACAAAGAGAGATTAGAAAAAGTCATCCAACAACATTACCAAAAACACTGTTTTGTGTAACTGGAAACTAGTTGAGCATTCAGAAACTGCCTGTACAACATCTTTGACTTCAAGAGGCAGCAATTTAGGAGCCATTAAATGACAGTTGGCCCTCAAGGCCGGTGTCTTCCAATGTCAACTTTCCAACTACTGTACTTGAACTTCACAACCAGAATGAATGAATGAATGAATGATCTCAGGATTTATCTCCCATTTTGAAGCAAATGAAAAAGAAAGAAAAAAAAAAAAAAACACCTCTGGCATGAAGAACCAGGCATCACAGAAACCTGTTATGTCACAAGAACAGAGAAGGTATCAATGACTTTACATCTTCTCCAAGAAAGGTTGAATAAAATGCAACTTGCCGTTAGAGCGTGGAGTACTGGAATCTACAGGCGCTGCTGGCATCTCCGTTTTTTCATGACACTTTGGGTCTGTTTTCTTACCCCCACTAACAGAGCTCTGCTCCAGCATTACACGGTAGTAAGATGGAGCGTACTTTGAAGAGCTACAACCTTGTAAGAAGAGAAAGCAGAGAATTGTGTCTTGTACTGTTGGTTACAAATACTGAGACAAATCCTAACATCCTTAGCGCGAAAATCCGAAGGTCGCGAAACTTATCCTCCTCCTGCTCCTCCAGCTGCCTTATTTCTTCCTCTGTCAGCTGTCGAGGCTTAGGTGGCGGTGCTACAGGCAGTACTTCCAATATCTGCCGAGCTTCAATGGATCAGAAACTCTTAGTCAATTTACAGTACTCAAATACAAGCATATGAGAAATTATTGATAGAGAATTGCCACTAAAGCAAACACTGTACAACTATTAACCTACAGTTAGCAAAGTTTAATATGTAGAATATTCTCACCTCTGTTGTTTTTTGATGCAGGAGGTTTAGCAGCTTGATTTATAACTATGTCTTCAAAAAAGGTTTCTCTTTCGTCCCTACCAGGCATCTGGACTTGGAAAACTTCCTCATCACTAACAAACAATTCTTGTACCTAAAGAATGAGGAGAAAAGATATTTCAGATATAAGGCCACACAAATTCATATTCTATTCCAAAAAGAGGAGTACCTTTCTAAATTGAACTGAGTAATCATCTGGATAACACAAACTGTGAGAAGTCCTCTTCTCGGCCTCAAAAGGCTCGATTTTAACAGGTTAGCATGGCAAATTAAAAGATCTTCTCCAAGGAACACCTCTAGAGTTAAAGCTCCCTGATGGGACCGTATGATACACTGATAAAGTGGTGAAACCACTTCCAAGGCTGCTGATTTTGTGTTTACCTGCCTTGCTGTCTTTAGTTTGAATCTTTACGGCAGCTACAGAGGGAACAGGCAGGGTTCAGGAGACAAGGGTGCGCTTTTTGGTAAGGGTTTGGTTGATTGGGTTTTGGGGTTTTTTAATTAACTTAAATGAAGTGTCTAAAGTTGCATACTTCCAAGTTTTATTCCATTTTTCAACCTCTACTACCAAAAGGTATGGAAGGAATTCCAATGCTTACGTTAGAAGGAATTTATTATCAAGGTACAAATTTCTGTAGAAAGTTAAGGCCTTTCGAAGTATCTGATTGTTGCCCGATATGGAGAAAGAGACACAAAACAACAGAGTTGTTTTATGCGGTGCTTTATTGAGGGCCCTGGGGACCTGAGGACTAGCGTCCAAAGTCAGAGCCCCCCGAACAACAAAATCACAGGGTTTATATACCTTTTTACATAGTTACTTCACTATGCTGTTCCCAAGCTCCCCATGATTAACGATCTCATAGTATCTTCAAAGGCTGCATTCTCTGGATTACACTCCGTTAGTTAAAAACAAAGAGGACCAATTCTAAATAGTGATTTGTGTAATTCAGTACATTCCCCAATGAACAAGAAATCCTATCCCCATACCTTGCTTCACTGGTCTGTTTATTCTCCAGGTTACCGTGTCCTACAACAGAGTGTCCTACATTCCGCGTCAGGCCTACTACATGCATTAAGCCTTAGCACGACTACCACTACTAACAGCTTTAAGATCTAAGTTTCCAGTTGTACTGCAACAAGTCCCCCCTTTTGAGCATTCTTCAATCTTTTGACTTGCAAGGATGCTCAAACACCTGATTCTCTTTCCTCCGATGTCCGAATGTAGTTCACAGTCTCTTTATATGGTGGTGGTGGAGACGGCTTCGGGTTCCTAGTCATAGCACTTATTAATCGCCGAGTCTGTAGTCGTTCTCTATTGATGACCCCTAGGATACA
>WKFP01014862.1:227620-249672 GCA_011057875.1 Pterocles orientalis | reverse complement strand
TATATTGCATTCCTAAGATCTGATAAATATTTAAGAGACCATTTCACTTATTTAACCGGTGTAGTCATGCAAATGGATAAACCATGGTCAAATAATGTACAGAATTTCAAAAAGTTATATTTGTTTTTATTTTTTGCTGTATACAATATTTTACCTTGAATATTTGTAGTTCTGAAAAACAGCTCATGGCTTATATGAATGAGAAAATAACCACAAATATAAATACTTTATTTACTCAAATTTTCATATCTATTCTGTCACCTCAGTTGTGTTTACAAAATCAATTTCATTATGTACTTGAGAAAGACCACAGCTCTGTCTCCACAGATAAGTTCAGAAAGAAACAAAGAAAGAAGTTAATATTTCGAGTTACTGTATCAATGTCAGGTGTTATGAACCAAGAGAAAGCAGAAATCAACACCTATAATGTTAAATTATATGTATTTAGTAGTAGCTCTGTAATGTTATGATACGTGATATCTGGGATGAAATAGTTTTTTCCCATGAATCTTAACAGTGTTGTATAAGCAGCTATGATGCTTCCAAAATAAATAGGGATTTCTAGCAGAAGCTGTTCTGAAACTTGTGAATGCAATGCAGGGGTAAAAGGAAAAGAGAGAGGAAAGGAAAAAAAATAGAAGAAAAGCATCAGAATATATTAAATCTATAGGAAACATTTTTTTTGAAAGATCCTGAAGAAACAGGTAAGACAATATTTTTTAGTTCCTTTTTTTGGGTTAAAAATAATACACCAAAATAAGGAACCAGAAGTCCAAACTTCCTTTTATTTTACCAAGTTTTTAATTAGTTTTCCTGAATTATAAGTAAACTTTACTGACAGAAATTAAATCCTTCCTTTATAGCTTTCCCAGTTGCAGATACTACATTCAGCAAAATCATCTGTCTGAAACTGATCCACAGGTGTTGCAGAAACTCACAGGAATTTAGAAAGATGATAAATTTAAAAAGGGTTTATTTATAACAAACTGATAACAATTTTGTATCTACTTTAACTGAAATTGCTTTAAGACTCAAACAATATTAACAATCTACAGATTAAATATATCCCTGAGGAATAATCACTGCACGCTGCCTTAAGGATTCTTAAGTTCTAGGGCCAATGACCCAAAATGCACAGTCACTCACCTAAAAGGGAGGGCTCTCAACCTCCAGGAGTTTCCTTAGGTGGTGTCCCAGCCTAAAGGGAGAGCTCTCAACTGCACACTCACTGCTCCAGGGAGGACAGACTTGAGATTACTCTTCAGCAGGGCTCCATTTCAAGCTCCTAGTCGAATGTGATCTGTGGTGAAATATGGCCACGTTGACCCTCATTGTCCAGGGACCCCATCTTCCGACACTTTTATACCTGACACCATTCACAGTAGAGGTGCGAAAAGAAACAAAGGAAAGCAGTAGCTACTTTGTTTCAAGAGTCCTAAAGCCCCCAGTCTTTGTCAGGGTGGGTGCCGCTGTCACGAAAGGAAGTCAGTTAAACTTGTATGAAATCTTTGGGAAAGAAGTTTAACTAAAGTCACCAGTTTTTTGTAAGGTTTATTCTCTGATACCACAGACAGTATCAAGGTACAAACTGTGGACATTTATATCCATTTCTACTATTCAACAGGTTCTCCCAACCAGTACTAGGCGAATTTATGGCTTCTTGTAGTTTTTTGATCTTCTGGGTGCCAGGAGACCTGCAAGGTTAAACAGGGATCTGCTGGGCAAACTCAAGTGCAAGAGGACAGTCATGGAAGGAGGGTCTGGCCACTTGGGAGGAATATAAGAATGTTGTCAGAGGGAGTAGGGAGGCAACTAGGAAAGCTAGAGGCCTCCTTAGAATTAAACCTTGCTAGAGGGGTCAAGGACAATAGAAAGGGCTTCTTCAAATACACTGCAGATAAAATTGACACTACAGGCAACACAGGCCCACTGATGAATGAGGTGGCTGCTCTGGTGACAGAAGATACAGAGAAGGCAGAGTTACTGAATGCCTTCTTTATCTCTGTCTATACTGCCGGAGGCTGACCTGATGAGCCCTGTACCCCTGAAGCCCCAGAGGAAGTCAGGATAAAGGAGGAGTTTGCTCTGGTAGATGAAGACTGGGTTAAGGAGCGGTTCAGTAATCTAGACATCCATAAATCCATGGGTCCTGATAGGATGCACCCGCGGGTACTGAGGGAGATGGCAGAAGTAATTGCTAGACCACTCTCCATTATCTTTGGTAAGTTGTGGGGAACACGGGAGACACCTGAGGACTGGAGGAAAGCGAATGTCACACCAGTCTTCAAAAAGGGCAAGAAGGAGGACCCAGGAAACTATATTAACTAATCAGTCAGCGTCATCTCCATCCCTGGAAAGGTGATGGAACAACTTATTCTTGATGCTGTCTCTAGGCATATCAGGGATAAGAAGGTCATTAGAGGCAGTCAACATGGCTTCACCAAGGGGAAGTCATGCTTGACCAGCCTGATAGCCTTTTATGAGGACACTACCAGGTGGATAAATGATGGTAAATCAGTAGATGTGGTCCTTCTCGATTTCAGTAAAGCATTTGACACCATCTCCCGTGGTATCCTCGCAGCTAAACTGAAGAAGTGTGATCTGGGTGATCAGGTAGTGAGATGGATTGTGAACTGGCTGGAGAAAAGAAGCCAGAGAGTTGTGGTGAACGGGATGGAGTCTAGTTGGAGGCCTGTATCTAGTGCAGTCCCCCAGGGTTTGGTATTTGGACCTGTGCTGTTCAATATATTCATCAATGACTTGGATGAGGGAATAGAGCACACCCTCAGCAAGCTTGCTGATTATATGAAACTGGGAGGAGTGGCTGACACGCCAGAAGGCTGTGCTTCCATCCAGTGAGACCTAGACAGGCTGAAGATTTGGGTGGGGAAAAATTTAATGCAATTTAACAAGAGCAAGTGTAGAGTCTTGCATCTGGGCAAGAACAACTCCAGGTACCAGTATAAGTTGGGTACTGACCTGTTGGAGAGTAGTGTAGGGGAGAGGGACCTGGGGGTCCTGGTGGACAGCAGGATGACCATGAGCCAGCACTGTGTCCTCGTGCCCAAGAAGGCCAATGGCATCCTGGGGTGTATCAGAAGGGGGGTGGTCAGTAGGTCGAGAGAGGTTCTCCTCCCCCTCTACTCTGCCCTGGTGAGGCCGCATCTGAAATATTGTGTCCAGTTCTGGGCCCCTCAGTTCAAGAGGGACAGGGAACTGCTGGAAAGAGTCCAGTGCAGAGCCACGAAGATGATTAAGGGAATGGAGCATCTCTCTTATGAGGAAACGCTGAGGGAGCTGGGTCTCTTTAGTTTGGAAAAGAGGAGACTGAGGGGTGACCTAATGAATGTTTATAAATACGTGAAGGGTGAGTGTCAGGAAGATGGAGCCAGGCTCTTCTCTGTGACATCCAGTGATAGGACAAGGGGCCATGGGTTCAAGCTGGAACATAGGAGGTTCCACTTGAATATGAGAAAAAACTTTACAGTGAGGGTGAGAGCACTGGAACAGGCTGCCCAGAGAGGTTCTGGAGTCTCTTTCTCTGGAGACATTCAAAGCCCGCCTGGATGCGTTCCTGTGCGATCTGATCTAGCTGTTCCTGCTCCGGCAGGGGGATTGAACTAGATGATCTTTCGAGGTCCCTTCTAGTCTCTAACACTCTGTGAATCTGTGATTCTCTGGTAGCCAAAATGCAACTGCTTGCTCACCCTCCCTGCTTCTTGGGATGGGGAAGAGAATTACAGGGGTAAAGGTAAAAGAGGCTTGTGGGTTAAGATAAGAACAATTTAAAAATTAAACTACAATAATATTGATAATAATTATAATAGTAATACACACATATATATATGCATATTTATACACAAGTACAGAAATGGGTGACACGGTGATACTGCTCACCACCCAAAGACCAAGGCTCAGCCTGTTTCCAGCTAATGATCCCAAAGCAGGGACAGTCCTGAAACTGCAACCCCAGTACGAAGGTAAGAGCCTAAGCATCCAAGAGCTGAGTGAAGGAGGGAGATGATCCTGGGAGAGGGACCACCCAGAGTGAGATGACCTGGAACAAGAGAAAGCACTTCTGGAGAAGACCCTCATCTATATACTGGGCATAATGTGCATGATATGAAATATACCGTTGGCCAATTTTTGTCTCAATCCTGAACCTAAGGCCAAATCCTAGGCTAGTAACTGGGGTTGTGCTCCTTCCGAGCTTCTCCTGCACCTGCAGACACTGGCACAGCAGAGAGGCTGAAAAGTCCTTGATTGTCCTGGCAGCAACTATAAACATCAGTATGTTATCAGCTGTTCTTCTCAGCACAAATCCAAAACACAGCCTCTTGCTAGCTAATATGAAGAAAGTTAACTCTGTCCCAGCTGAAACCAGGACAGGCTAAATAGAAACTTTTAAAAATTGTTCAAGAATTTTCTTTGTCTAAAATAAAAGAGTGGTTTTAGATGGTTATTTGTTCACTTCCAGCTCTTTCAGATTGTTTGTGTATGATTTATTTAATGAGTATAAGCAACCACTACAAAGGGAACAAATGTCAAGAAAAGCCAATATTACAATTAAGATTCACATCAGCTCCAACATTGTGTCGTTTCTGGGCAAGATGAACTTCTGAACAATGAATAGTTATTTGTAACTGACTTCTGAGAAGGCTAAAATAATGCTATATGGGAACATTGTAATTACACCCTCCACTTAAAACACAGATTCATTTTAGACAGTCACAGCTTTTGGATCCAACAGATTGCCAGAATGACAAAAAATGCATGCATCTACTTGTCATCATTAGAAGATTATATTTAAACTAATGTGCTTATTGTGATCTATTTCTGGTAATTAACATGATGCAGCAGATCATGTTCAACAATATATATATGTCACACTGTCAGCAGAAGCTACCTATGGAACCCAGGAAATATTGCAACAGTCCCATTCTATTTTCTCAAGCCTGGTATGGAACTGGCTCCAGACAGTCTCTCTCCCCTGAAATCCTGACTTCTCTCTGAAACTTCTTCACTGAAGTAATAGCAGAGAGGAGAGAGGACCATGGAAGTTGGAGCTCAATGACTCGTTGCTT
This sequence comes from Pterocles orientalis, assembly GCA_011057875.1. Taxonomy (NCBI): domain Eukaryota; kingdom Metazoa; phylum Chordata; class Aves; order Pterocliformes; family Pteroclidae; genus Pterocles; species Pterocles orientalis. The sequence goes on along the minus strand of WKFP01014862.1, from coordinate 244,588 downwards.
TCACACAGTCTAACATAAGATTATAACATATTGTTAATTCACCAAAATACTATGAACATCAACAATTTTACCAAAGATTCATGTTATATAAAACCATCAAGATATTTTAATTCCGTGTCTTTAGATAAAATACAAAATAATGAAGTATGGCAAAGTTTTTAAAAACAGCAGTCTTCTATTCCCTCCACAAAACCCAAAAACAACCACAAAATAGTAATTCTTGATGTCATTCAATGAAAATTGCCCATGTTAACATTTTAATTTGTGAAAAAAAAATCAAATATTTCTTTGATACGCCACACGTAAGAATCTCTAACAGGGTGAGATAAAAAACCCTCTAAATATATATATTTATCCCCAGAACACATATATACACCCAGACTTTTGTGGTTCTTTCTCTTGATTCTTGTTGCTCAAGAACAGGTTTTCTCTTCAAAATTCCCATCAATCTGCTACTTTTTCTTCTCTTGAGATTCCAATGAACTGTTTTTTATATCATAGTTTGTTCTCAGGGTAGTTAAGCAGTAAGGTCTCAACCCATTCAACCCCGTCTGTATAGATATTAGGGACCGATATAGACAATAGTGTTCATAAAATTTTCTAAACTGAGTTTTAGTCTACTGGAGTACTTCAAGAATTTCTTTCAAACTGTGTTCCTCCTTATTAGGAAAAGTATGAATCAGTGAATCTTTGCCTAGATTATTAGCATTTTTAAAGATTATAACAAAACAAGAAGAAAATATGTTCTCTGCATTTCTTTCCTGTATGAAATACTGTCTACCTTAATCTAAAACAAGGCACAAGACACGGCAAGTTTCTTTTATTTTATGATTACTAAATTGTTTTAAAAGGCAAAGATGGAGTGAAAATGATTAAATATTATTTTAACTTTCAAATGTGACTTTGAAAAATAAAATGTACTCTGTAGGGAAAGAGTTGTTCAGCAAGGTTGCAGTGCAAATTTCTGGTTCTACTTCCCTAGGTTGGAGCCTTTCACAATAACAATATTACAATAACATAGTTTATCTGAACCTGTTCCCAAACAGGTCAACAAGTACATATCTTGAAAATGCATGAGTTTGGAAGAGAAAGCGGAAAAATCATAGCTACTCTCTGCCAGTCTCAACGCCTTCTGCTATTCAGTTTGTTCAGAAGGAGAAAGTAAAAGTTCACAGCTGTCAGAAAAGAGAGTCTCTATTTTAACATTTGCTCTTTTTCTTTTAAATTGAATGTGTGACTTGGAAAAGAGAGCACACTGAGTCATCTACTAGGCAAATGGTTCAGATAACTAGTGCTTTTCATGCAGTCCATCTAAAGATGATCACGGTTTTCACTAAATCTCTACCCAGCTGAACTTAGTAGCTGCAAGCACAGAATCACAGACTCATAGAATAGTTTGGGTTGGAAGGGACCTTTAAAGGTCATCTAGTCCATCGGCCCCTGCCTTGAGCAGGGACATCTTCAACTATATCAGGTTGCTCAGAGCCCCATCCAACCTGACCTTGAATGTCTCCAGGGATGAAAGGGTACCAGTGAGCTTTTAGTATAGCTGCCTTGAATACAGAGAAGATTAAACAGCTGTCTAGCTTGCCTGGTCTCTCAGAAGATCTGTCAGTGGTTGGTTTGCTGCAAGCCAAAGAGCAGCAGGTGCCAATTGCTACCACAACAGTGCACTGGCAACAATATCACACCAACTGAGACTTCCTGGTTCCCATTCATAAGCTGACCTAGTGCCTGGAGAGTCAAGGAGTGATTAGTGTCCCCCTCAACAGGTGGGGATACTCACCACTATACTATAGGCCAAATCTTCAATGAGTCCCTTCAGACAGGTTACAACTGTTGATCACAATCTGATGTGTAGTTGAGTAATTATAGAGAAAAGAATTTAAGTTTCTTCTACGAATACAAAATACATCATAGGTCTGGCTGCAGTTAGTGGAAAATACACCACAGAGAAAAAAAAATAAAAGAGGAAAAAAAACAACAAAGAAAAACGTTTTTAAGATGGACTTAATTTTCTTTTATTTCAAGACATTAAAGTACTGAACTCTCCCCATACATTATTAAGGATTCAGTGGTACCATAAGGATCCTTATAAAATTTAATGATTACGTTTAATCTGAGTTTGTCCAAAATCCCCCTTTCAATGTAAAATTATTTACTTTCAGTTGGGCATCATGTGAAAAATAGTCCTCTATTAATACTTTTTTTAGCCTTCTTAATTGCACATGCATATTTCATCCATTATATTTTATGGACCTTCCAGTTTTCATTAGGATGTGCCATCTATGTTTCAAAAGTCAGTTCTTTCCTCCTGGCAGGTGCTCCCTAACGCCAAAGCTTCTTGATCATTTGTCTTCTCATTAATTTTTGGAATTCATCTTATGTGGGCTTCTAACAGAGCATTTATGTAAACAGTCCCAAGCCACTTTTTACACTGCTTCTTTTAGGGTTATGATGGGTTTTTAGTGTGTTTGGTTCAGTTTTGAGTAACTCATGCTTATGTAGATCTCTTTCTTGAAACTGCATTCCTGTGTGCTGGATTTGTTCAGCCCACTGTTTACTATAGTGTTAAATTTAACTGTGCTGAGCATTTTACCCTATAATCTCTCAAACTAGACTCTGTGGATCAAATCAAAATAAAAGACACATTGATGTCTTTGATTGTAGTCAGTCACTAAATCCCAAATTTTATTTCTCCATCCCATCTTGATGTGGCGTTGATCTTGTCTTTGTGTAGACAGCTGACATCTCTTACTATTAACACCTTCTACTCCAATTTTCCAGCTGGTTATTTCATAGAACCATAGAATGGTTAGGCCTGGGAAGGACCTTAGAGATCACGAAGTTTAAGCCCCCCTGCTAAGCACAGGGACACCTCCCACTACACCAGGTTGCTCAAAGCCTCATCCAGCCCAGTCTTGAACACCTCCAGGGATGGGGTATCCACAGCTTCCCTGGGCAACCTGTTCCACTGTCTCACCACCCTCACAGTAAGGAATTTATTTCCAATATCTAGTCTAAATCTGCCCTCTTCCAATTTGAATCCATTACCACTCATCCTGTTGCTGCATGCCTCCTTCAGGTACTTGAAGGCCATTATAAGATCCCCCTGAAGTCTTCTCTTCTCCAGGCTGAACAACCCCAACTCTCTCAGCCTGTCCGCACAGGGGAGGTGCTCCAGCCCTCTGACCATCTTTGTGGCCCTCCTCTAGACCTTCTGCAACAGCTTGACGTTTTTCTTGCATTAGGGGGCCCAGAGCTGGATGCAGTACTCCAGGTGGGGTCTCACAAGATCACAGTGGAGGGGCAGAATCACCTCCCTCGACCTGCTGGCCATGCTTCTCTTGATGCAGCCCAGGGTCTGGTTTGCCTTCTGGGCTGTGAGCACACACTCCCAGCCCATGTTCAGTTTTTCATCTACTGACACCCCCAAGTCCTTCTCCTCATGGCTATACTCAAGCCGTTCTCCACCCAGCCTGTATTTGTGCTTGGGATTGCCTCAACCTATGTGCAGGACCTTCCATTTGGCTTTGTTGAACTTCATGAGGTGGGCATAGGCCCACCTCTCAAGCCTGTCTAGGTCCCTCTGGGTGGCATCCCTTCCCTCTAGCATGTCGACTGCACCATCCAGCTTGGTATCATCAACAAACTCGCTGTGGGTGCACTCAATCCCACTTCCATGTTGCTGGCAAAGATGTTAAATAGCACCAGTCCCAGTACTGATCCCTGGGGAATGCCACTCGACACTGGTCTCCATTTGGAGATTGAACACTTAACCGCAACTCTCTGAATGCAGCCATCCAGCCAACTACTTATCCAGTGGGTGGTCCATCCATCAAATCCATATTTTTAGAATTTGGTCACCAGGATGTCCAGTGGGACAGTGTCAAACACTTTGCAGAAGTCCAGGTAGATGAAGACAGTTGCTCTTTCTTCATCCACTGATTCCGCAACTCCATCATAAAGGGCCACCAGGTTTATGAGGCGCAATTTGCCCTTGGTGAAACCATGATGGCTACCAATTTTGTTTTCTGTGTGTCTTAGTAGAGCCTTCAGGAGGATCTGCTCCATGATCTTGCCAGGCACAGGCTGGGCTGCAGTTCCCCGGGTCATTTTCTTTACCCTTCTTGAAAATGGAGGTTACACTTCCCATTTACCAGTCAGTGGGAACTTCACCAGACTGCCACGACCTTTCAAATATGATGGTTAATGGCTTGGCAAGTTCATCTGCCAGTTCTCTCAGGACCCATGGATGGATCTTGTCAGGTCACATGGACTTGTGCATCTTCAGGTTCTTTAGATGTTCTCGAACCTGATCTTTAATTACAGTGGGTGGATCTTCCTTCTTCTAGTTCTTACCTTCACTTTCTGCAACTTGGGCGGTACGGCCACAGCTCTTGGTGGTGCAGATCGAAGTAAAGAAGTCATTGAGCACCTCAGCCTTCTCGATATCCCTTGTGGCCAGGTCTCCAGTTTCCTTCCAGAGAGGGCCCTAGTCTTTTTATCACCGATGTACTTGTAAAAGTTCTTCTTTTTCCTCTTTATATCCCTGGCTGGATTTAACTCTATTTGGGCTTTAGCTTTCCTAATCTGATCCCTGGCTGCTCGGACAGCCTCCTTGTGTATCTCCCAACTAGCCTGTCCTTGCTTCCACTCCCTATATATTTTATTTTTCTGCCGGAGTAAGTCCAGGAGCTCCTTGTTCCTCCATGGAGGCCTCCAGGCATTCTTGCCTGCCTTATTCTTTCTGGGAATGCACTGCTCTTGTGGAGGAGATGGCTCTTCAATACTGACCAGCTTTCTTGGGTCCCTCTTCTCTCCAGGGCTTTTTCCCATGACACTCTGCCAGGCAGGTCCCTGAAGAAGTTAAAGTCCAGAGAAGTGACCTTGCTGTGCACCCTCTTTGACCCACTAAGGATCTTGAGCTCAACCATTTCATTATTTGTTCCTGAATGCTACTTTTGTCTGGAGCAATGATCAGTATTACAGTCTTACTGTTTCATTTTTAATATTACAGTAGAGATTTCTCTTTTGCTAAACTATTTTTAAGCTATGATGCTTTATGTAATCCTTCAAATACAGAGCTGCTCCTAGTATGTGCTGCTTCACTGTTCCTGTACAGATGCTAGCCAGGTCCTGCTCTATCCTACTGATTACTTTCCTTCCATCAAGTCTGTGATATGCCTATTATATCAGGATAGTTGTTTGATACCAAGCACTCTAGTGTCCCTTTTTATTTTTAGGATGCTGGAATTCATGTTGTTCAGCACTAGAAAGTTTTACTTTCACCTACTCACTCAGTATGGTATGCGTCAGTCAGCTGGCATTTAGGTATCTAATTTGTTTGCCATATTTATTGTAATTATTATTTTATTTTCCTCCTGGCCTTTTCAGAAACACATTAAATGTTAGTCACGCATGCTTCAGTCCTGTCAACTTGAACCAGTTATTGTTCTGTGGCTGTCAATTTTTCTCAACAAGCAGTTCTCTGTAACCTTTTTAATTTTGGGTTGTGACAGTCTGGTTCCATTTGAATTAAGTTGTCACCTTTTCTTCCAGATCAGATCTTCTTTCCATAGGGTTCAAGAGTCTCTGACATACTTGAATCTTTCCTCTTTGCATGATTTTCTCTTCCATGCATGAGACTCCAGATCTCTAACTACATCCTAGACTTCTCATGTGCAACTGATAGTATTTCAAATGATGAAGGTCCTTGACTTCAGTCTTTTGCATGGTATCCTGAGGTAAACCTCCAGAACATCCCTCCTACACTGGTTGCATACGTAACCATGAACAACAGCTTTTCTCCTGCATCCTAAGTACCCCATCTACATAACGGCTAAGGTGCATACCCTTCACGTGCAACAGGCAGTTTACTGCTCAGTCCTTAGACCTCAGTCCTTGGATTCAATCTGTGTACTTAGGAGTAGAAACTCCAACTACTACCACCTCCATTCAAGATCTCAACTGTTTGTTCGCATTTTATTGAGAAGCTTCTACCCACTTTTATCTGTTTTGGAGAAGATCTTTTTTGGATGGTTTTATTAACTTAGTTTCTCTTTTCTCTAATCATGCTCCACGCTTATTAAGCTAAGTAGTAAATGGTATGAAATATTCATGACCATAGGGAAAGAAAACACAAAAGCCAATCTGATCCAAGTTCTTGGATGTTTTATAGTTCAACAGTTACCCAATTGCCCTACTATTGTCCTTTTTCCTTACTCTGAGCAATCTCTTCCACCCTGAGACACAACTTGAAACAGCCTTGCCAAGACTATTCACAGTGTCCTATGGCTCCCACTGGAGTCACTGACTCTGAAAGCCCTCGGAGTAGCCTCAGCTGCCTCAGTGATGCCTAGACATTCACCTAGAGCACACAACCACCTCCTGCTCCTCTCACCAGGCTTACACTCCTCCCAGTTTGCTTTCTTTCCAGGAGCCAGCACCTCCTCTTCTTTCTCTTCTTCTTCCTGCTCTTCCCAAAAAAAAACTAGCACACATTGTTTCACAAATCCTGCACTATGTATATAAAGCTACAAACAATAGTTTTCCAGTAATTTTGTACATTACTCTGTTCTAACCTGGTTACTGCAAATAAAAGCTTAACATTTATTCTAGGTTTCCTTTTGTCGTTCCAATGAGCAATGTCACTCTGATAAGGGAATATGCATTTCTACATCTGTAATTTTTCCAAAAAGTTAAAAAAAAACACAGAAAAGAAGAAAATCCTTAGTATGGCTGGTCAATATTTTCACAGCTATTTACAGAAAACAGAGCCTGTAAAGTGTAGCTTCTCTTGAAATATATTTCTAGCCATACAACTGCCCATCCCAAGAAAAGAACAAATTTACTGCTTTTCAGGTCTTGCTTAGAGCTCTTAGCTTTGCTTGACTTCTTCTGAATTCTCCAGGCAAAGCATGACTTGACATTTTAGTAGAAGATAATCATATGCCTTTGTTATTTGTACTGTTCAAAGATCTATGGAGTTTTTTTCCTCTGTGACTTCATAGTTTAAATACATTAATCTAACAATCCTGTTTCTTAGAAAATGTTTCAATGGAAAGCAGAGACAACAAGTAAAATAGTAAAGAATTCAGAAAAACCATTGTTTTGATTTGTCTAAAAATAAAAGAAAAAATACTAGAAATAACATATTTTCTTGCTAGGATATTTCTGAAACACTTTAAAGCATGCATAAATCAGACTAATTCTGCTCTGCACTTCTTATCGCACAAGGAGATGCTGCTAGAAACTTCTTTTATTATTTAATTAAAAGCAACTTTATTGCTGAGCATTAAAATGAAAATATAATCCTTTAAAATGTAATTAAAATTAAAATCGTCTAGGCTGTTGAGAAGTACTGGAAAACTATGGGGAAGTCTTCTGCTCGTGTATCATAAATCTAAGTAAAAGGTGGTGTCTTAATTGTTTTCATAAAAGCCAAAAAAGTACTACCACAGAATTCCAATCCAATGCACCTATTAAATTTTGTTTTCTCTGAAATGTTGCAAATTTCAAGGGCTGAAAGGAGTGGATAAGAGAAAGGAAGATGGACAAGAGAACAATCTGCAAAATGTCATGCAATTAGAATGACTGGCCAGAGGAAATTAATGGAAAATGATGACAAAAAAAATGTGCAAATCATGTTCATATTTAGGTTTCATTTATTCCCATAGAAATACTGGTTCATTTCACTACATTTAGCAGATTCACTTAGATGAAAGTGAGATAAAGAAAAATTCCTGAAGACCTGTCACTAATCAAAATTTCCATGACACAATGTCTCCTATATACAACTGTTCCATTCTTACTTTCAAGGACTAGGCACAATGTCACCCCCAATCAATACCCTGCATTGCCATCTTCACATATAGGCTGGTATTAAAGGCTGACCAAAATGTTATACAAATTACTTTAAAACTAAAAATAAGTAGGCTTATATTCCACTTAGATGCAAATTAATTTGACTTCTCAATACAAACTGCAAGATTGTGTCCAGTATTATTCTCGTATAATGTATCAGTGTTCTGTTAGATTGTCATACAGTTATGCTGCACAGGTATCAACACTAGTGTGTGAGAAATCTGTTCAACAAAGATACTGGATTTCAAGGATAAAACTTTGTCAAAACAGTATATCAAAGTGAATTGAAAGGTCCACTGTAGTAAATGAATTACCTTCTGATCTTTTTTGTCAGTATGTCTATTACAGATATATATTAAACTATATGTGATCACAAATATATCATATTTTATATATATATATATAAACCTTGTTAGAATCTTCAAAAACTCGGGCAAAGTGAAGGAAATGAGGAACTATTTTTGACTGAAAGAAGTGATCATATGCTAATAGGATAATGACAGAAATAGCCAAAGCGTTATTATTGCTAAAACTCTAAAACAGTGGTCTGTTATTTCTCATTAAGCACCAAATACTTTACAAGGATGGCATATCATAATTATTGTTAAACTGTGAATTTAAATAATTGTAACCAGATCAAAAAAAGGAGATTCAGCATGATAATGGCACTCAATATCTCCTTTTAAATACCACTATGATCCTTATTAAAAAATAAAAAAAAAAGCCAGTCAAAATTTGTGTTTAACAAAAGACAGTCAGTTAGATGTTAGCATCTTGTTCAGGCATTGTAAAAAAGGTATGTGACTGTGCTGTCACAAGCTTACTTATATTATTTATATACATAAGCTGATACATGCATATATTTAGTGATATACTTACTATTCATATACATGTATGCTATGAATATATTAATTATATACTTTATTTTCATGATATTTAATTACAGTAATATAGGCATATGTATATTGTATTTGTATTGCATTGTTTATATTATATGTCTAGTGCCTCGAACATAAACTTATTTACTGTTGTCATGTACACATATGCTTGTCAGACAAATGCACAGATTAGGTAACAGGATGAGACCAAGATCCCTTGCAAAATATGCAGCTGGGAAAATCACAAGTTTCCTTCTTGTTTTTTTTCTTTTTTTTTTCTTTAAATTATTATTACTACTTATTTTAAATGAAGCCTTGATGCCCTGAAGTCATTAGGTAACAGTATCTCTCGCAGATGTGTATGGTCACTCATAAGAGGGTCTATATTTTCTAAAGAATGGTTCATAATCCTTTAAAAGAATATATATGTAAGTAAAATCTGGCAGAAACAGTCCCAAACCTTTTATCTAAATGTTATCTGTCAGCTGCAATCTCCAAAAGGTATTTTTTCACACTGGTCATGCTAACAAAAACAGATGGACTTTAGTTCTTTCAAGAGCCTGTTATAATAGTCTGCAGCTTTGAGAAGTAAAGGTCAATTTGTCTTTATTTGAAATGACAGAGCAGCATCTATAATGCTCCTTTACCAACAAACCTCCCACAGAACAGTGATAGTGCTTTCTACATCAGCTGACCAACTACTACTAATCTCAACCCTACTATTCCTTCAAAGTATTAGATCTTTAAAGTTACTGCCGATATTCTTTTTTAAACTGACTTCGGTGAAAGCTGTGATCTCCAATCTAGGTGTTCCTGCTCCAGCAGGGGGATTGGACTAGATGATCTTTCGAGGCCCCTTCCAATCTCTAACATTCTGTGATTCTGATTCTGTGATTCTGTGGATTTGATAACAAAAGCATTTACTTATATCCTTAAAGACAAATCTAAGAATCTAAATTATTGAATGTCTTCAATAACATTTTCTAGGTGTTTCCATGTCTTCTAAGTAAGATTTTTAATTAATTTCTGTTTTTAATTCTATGAAAATTAGTAACTTCAATAAGTTTGTACTTTTATAAATTAAAATACAAAAGTATTTATACATACAAATATATTTCTAAATATACATTTAAATTTTATTATATATTATACAGTTTTTTCATATTGTATATGCTTATAATTGTCATGTAATACAATTATATGTTATAAAAGTATATAATAGTAATTTTATAAGTACTTATATAAATACATAAATCAATAAGGATATAAATAAAAACTTTGTAAAATCTGGTAAATTTAATGACTTTAAGTTATTCACTTGAACTGTTTTGTTTCCTTTACTGTAAGGAAAGACACAGATAGGCAGAGGTCTTTGTTATCAACAGTCTGTGACAGAGGTTTCTCCTCTTCTGTTTATCCTCTTATTTTCTTCTGTTACTAGTACAATTTTTCCTGTCCTACTACTGGAAAAAATGTGTGAAGAGGAAGAGGCAAAATGATTATGAAGGTAAACATAGTCTAGAATAATCAGTTAAATTTTCATTTTCAAAATTAATTTTGAAGTTTCAAGGTTTTTTAAAGTCACTTTCAAATTCAGGCGCTTGTAGCTAAACCCCCTATACTTAAAAAGATCTAGTCAGTTTCACTTTTTCCCCCCATGTATTTTCTGATACAATTAACTGATGCTTATGCATGCTTAGAACACATTTCTTCAGTCCTACATTTAAAAAAATAACAGCTTTATTTTGAAAGATACCATCATTTGTGTTGCCCATTACACCACTTCAGTCTTGCCAGGATATAAATCTGTAAACTAGATGCCCTGCCATTGGAACCTCATATTTATAAAACTTGAAGTTGAACTATGTCCCTGGTATTCTTCAGGCTACTGGAGGAACTTGAGTAACTGTTATCATCAGCTCTCATACAAGAGGATATTTGGATGCAAAGGATCTTAAAGAGTCCATTCTGTATGAAAAGAAAAAAAAATTAAAGACCAAACCAAAACAAACAGAAACCAAATTTAGTATCTGCTTTAAAAAACAAACAAAACTAAGCCAAACTGACTAATAAGTTTCACTAAGACTTTATCAATTCAGGCATTTAAATCTAGTATTTGTCATAAGCCTGATCACACTAGTTCTCATCAAGGTTATGGAAGAGAGATAGTTAGATACTGTTAGTAATTCTCTGACAATCTTCCTCTGGCATCCAGATACCCATGTACCCACCAACACTTTTTTGAGAGACTTGTCAGCAAGATCTCTGGAAGATGAGCTCTGAGAGCAATATCATTATAAATTTCTGTCTTGAACCAAAAAGCAGACAAAATAAATTAGACTCGTATGCTCTACTCTTCTTTTCATTAGGCTGAAAGAGAGAAAAAAACCTAATAAAACACCAACAAGTAGAACTCATACATGAAACACTGAATGAAAAAATCTCTGAGCAAACATGCATATCAGTTCATCAGCTACAGGTTGTACATAACAGTGATCTCAAGGAGAATTTTTCTTTTATTCATTAGTCACTTTCTTTTTATATCTTTCTTCCTCAGAAAAAGTGTTTTGAAGCTTCAAGCATAGTTATGGAAATTTATTTTTATGATTCTAATTTCATTCACATGTTTCCAGCACATAAATATATGGTAGATCTGATGGCACAAATATCAGCTCACAATATTATTTGATTCATTCAAATAAACATTCAGAGTCACAATGACATACTACTCACAGATTTCTATCTTTACCTTTTATCAACACTACAAATACAACTAAATAAAACATACAGTGTATAAGCATGAATTTGCAAAGAGATGTGGCTCAAATCTGTGCTCAGCCCTGCTCCAAGGAAACTCCATTGCAAAAATAGCAGCATTCACCTTCATGACAGCAGAATGAAGCTCTAAAGCGTTGTCACTTTTGTCCATATAACTGCAGCAGTTACAGAAATGTAAGGTGAATTAATTTTCAAATCTTTCATGCACAGTATACAATAGATCTTACATCTGAGTTAAGAACTGAATGACACAAATTGTAATACTATTCCTTCTGCTATACTTTACGTGTAGTCTACTGACTGACCTATGAGTTTATGTGCCGTATGAGCTGATAATACTCTTTAGCTTGTAATTGATATGCTTTGCTTTTGAATAGGTTTTTCAAAGCTGTGGAATAGCTTTCTCTCAATATAAGATGTTTAAGAAATGAAGAAGAAATAAAGAGGGCTAGGAGCATCTATAAACAGTTTGCTGAAAATGTTTTTAAATGGCAGAATAAATTCAAATAAGAGTTTTGTAATTGTCTTATTCCCAGGCTCTGTGGATGAGTGATTTGCTGTGTCACTTGTGTATGAAGCTGGGCAAGAATGACCATACTTGCTTTCCCAAAAGTTCATGAGATCAAAGTATATTCACAAAAGTATTGTCTAGTCTCATAGAAAGAATGATGTGACTTCAGCCATGTATAACGGTAGCATAATGCCATCATACAATTCAGGCAACTGATGGTTTACATCAGGGTACTAAGTTCAGGTATCACTTTTGTTTTAGCAGAGGGGAAAGCAGAATTACAGATTTTATTTAAACATAGTAAAGGTTTCAGTTTTAAAATGTCCTGAAACAGTAAGAATACCTAAAACAGAGCTGGAAGTTTGCACTAGAGGAGTGTAGTGGATACCTAAAATAACGACACACATATGCATATAAGACGATACTTAACTGTATGTAACAGGCCATGTTGTCTCTGTGCTTTTTATGCCTGTCTAGTTATGTGCCCGAATTAAAACCTAACTCTTAATAAGGTCAGCATGACTAAGTTTCTAATTAGTTTCTAACAAAATACAAATAATTAATTAGTATTAATGAGTCACTTCACTCCTATATGACTCAGTTTCTACATCTTTTAACTGAAGTAATGATACTTTCCTGGTACACATAATTTACCAGGAATGATATTTGCATTCTTTATTTTGAAGCAGTCAGAGAAAAAAATGCAGTTAAAAAATATATCATTATAACTTAATTTTAATTAATGGATTGCATATTTGAAAGATTGTTATGAAAGACTGTGTTTGAATAATTTTGCTAAATACCTCAGCAAAAAAAAAAGACACCAGGGACTGTGTCATCCCAGACAGGTGGTTCCAGCTGGCTCCAGGGACACACAGCTGAGCTTATCAGCCACATGCAGTGCCACTGTAAAAGCACACTTAAGAAAGGGCAAAAACCACCAGACACAAAAAGAACAAAAAAAGTGAGAAAGACCAGAGGGTCTGAGCAGGAGGCGGAGGTGATTCATGGTGAAGCAGAGCTCTACACCAAAACCCACGGAAGATCTATACAGATTCAGTCTGATATTCCTGAAGGAACTGCAGACAATGGAGAGACCGTGGAGAGACCACGTCGGAGCAGAGGAAAAGAAAGAAGAGGAAGGAGTGTCAGAGAGGAACTGCTGTGAACTGACTCTAAATCCAACTCCCTGTATCCACCTGTACCGCTTAGTGGGGCATCAGTTGTGTCTGGAAAGAAGGAGTGAAGATAAGCTTGGAAAAGTAGGGAGGAAAAGGGTTGTTATAAGGTTTTTCTTTCTGTTTCCTGCTACTCAAAGGAGTAATTACATCTTTATTCTAATTGGCAATAATTTAAGCTAATTTTCCCCAAGTTGAGTCTGTTCTGGTAACAGCCATTGACAAACTATCTCCCCGTCTTTATCTCAATCTACAAGCTTTCTCAGTCCTCTTTTCTAGCTCTCATCTCACTGCGGGGGTCAGACTGGAGCAAGAAGCTGGGTGGGCACTGGCTGTTAGCCAAGGCTAGCCTACCACAGTCAGACTCACAGACTCTTCAGTTTAATGTATTTTATTATCAAAGTGAATGACCAAATTTAACAACCTAAGGGCAAAAGCTGTATTGAAAACTTTCTCACTAAAGTCTGAGATTTGAATGGACTTTCTATTGAGAAAGCTTTCTCTTCCATATTAAAATAAAACTCAAATCTTTAAATCTATTTTAAGAAAAACAAAAAAGAAAAATTAATAAATATTTGTACATTAAGGTGCACCAGGCCCTTCATACAGAAATAATCTACCCAAATGCATCCTTTAGTCAAGAGACTGTTTTATGTTCTTGTTTCTCTTTACTCTCTCCAGGTTTTGTCTACATGTCTCAAGTTTATCTCGAACATATTTCCCAGTTAAAAAGTTATTAAAATTGACATGTTGCAAAAAGACTTTACTTTTGGACCACGTGCCATTTTATGACGAAGGATATGTGTTTAATTTTAAAAGTTCTGTCCTGTTTTACAGTTTAATAATGAGAAAAAATATACATCACACACATACAAGGAAAAAAACCCAGATAATATTTTCTTGCAATGTCAATGAATTTTGAGCTTGATTTATGGATCAGTAATGTAATTTTCTTTTATCTTTATCAAATATGTATTTATTTTTATTTTATTCTCTTTCTACGCTACATGACATTAAAAAGCTTGAGAATATCAACCAAATTTCTTTGGAAGACTAACTTTCTCTTCAGAAAACAAAACTTAAATTTCTATGTCCTTTCTCAAAAAAAAAAGCTTTTTCCTAAACATCTGTAATACGTCATGACTGTAGTAAAGTTCTTTATTCTTCTTACAAATTCTAACAAGGTTCATTTAAAAAAAAATATTTTTTTCATGGTCTTGGCTCATGATTTGCTCATGAATACAGTCTGTTCAATGCTTGCTCTTCTCAATCTGATACTGCTATTCTTTTCCCCTCCTCACACATTTCTAAGAAGAAATTTCCATTGAGTAGCCCAGGCTGGATGTAATAGTTAGCTACAGAGAATAATCCTAATGAATTAAACTTCATGTGGAAAATGAAAGGTTATTTCAACCTTGGAAATGAGTGTCATCCCCAAAAGTTGTGTCTTGTACTAGTTTCAGGAGTATTAAGAGCAAAGTTAATGCTACTAAATGAGTCAGAAATAAATGCAACCCAGAGATTAACACCTATTACCATTGCAAGGTTAAAAAAATCTGAGCTAGAAAGAGTTTCAAACATGAAAAATTGATAAGGTTCTGCCAAACAAATGATAAAAGAGAATTTAGGGATCAAAGAAAATAAGTAAAAGAAGTCCTTCATTATTCCCTTCTTGACTCACAGGAAACCAAAAGCGTAACTAAAAATCTAAAAGCAAAACAAAATTAGTCAGGTCGTCGTTAAATTAAAAACCTCTGATGAAATTGTAAGTGTTGTCCTGAGGCATAAAAGGTGAGAGAAGCAATTTTACATGTTTAGCAGCTTCTGCAGGTGGGCGGTGATAGTTCAAATAGCCAAGAGCCCTGAATACCTCCTGAGTAGAACCTTGGTATACAGGTAGGATGACAAGAAAGGGGAAGCAATAGAAATTAAAGGAGTTATAAGGGGGTTTTGCATAGAAATTCAGCAGAAAGCATCCTCTTCCTTTTTATTGTGTAATGTCAAACTTATCATGTATGCCAGGAAGACAATAGTATAACAGAAAGAAAGCTCGATTAAAATATTAAGCGTTCATATACTTGTTCAAAAGCTTAAGCTGTCCAGTATAATATATATGAAGGAATGCCATGTACTATTGTGCTTTTTCATTATTAATCGCTTAAATTTGTGTAATCTTTTTACTATAATCACCAATATCACCACAAATATGATTTGTACTATATTGCCTTTCAGCAGATACCACACCTGAAAACACGTACTTTAGGGTTGTAGAACCTAAAGAAGAAGCGAAGTCTAGGGAGGATAATAGGTTAAAATTCACCATCAGTTCTTTCTGGCTGTATAGGTCTCTATTTCATATTATGCATTGTGTATTTATTGCATATGATGTCAAAAGTAAAGTCTTGTGTGGGAAAATGACTGGGGGAGGAAATCAGTTTCTCTAAGGTAATCTTTAAGGTAAAACACAGTTGCTACTTTCTGGGACACAAGCTCAGCTGGCATGCAAAGAACTCACTCTGTAGTGGTTTCCCAGGTAACATATCCTGTTCTTGGAACAAAATGAGCCAAGTAATGGGGGACAGAGCAAACCAAGAAG
This sequence comes from Pterocles orientalis, assembly GCA_011057875.1. Classification (NCBI taxonomy): domain Eukaryota; kingdom Metazoa; phylum Chordata; class Aves; order Pterocliformes; family Pteroclidae; genus Pterocles; species Pterocles orientalis. The sequence goes on along the minus strand of WKFP01014862.1, from coordinate 228,781 downwards.
TCCTGTAGCCCTGCCCTGTCTGTACTCCTCTTGCAGGAGATGGGAACACAATGGTACTGTGAGCTGACAAATCACATAATAGCTGTCCAACAAGAAAGATAGCCAATACTGTGCCAAGCCCTGTGGCAAAATCACTGTCCTAAGATGAACTTTGTTCACTATAATATCATTATAATATTCAAATACACCTCCATCCCAAAGTTACCTGCCTCCCAGACACAACTGCTCCTCATATAGCATGCGCTCTAGATTTTATTGACTATACCTTTAAGAGCAAAACGAGAGAATTTTGCACCAATCAGTAACAGAGGTATGTATGACTGGAGTCACTCGAGTTCCATCCAAATACAAAGAAATAGTATAAAAATAGATTGATAAGGGGAGAAATTTAGGGAAGGCTCCATCATAACTTTTGGGATCAGTTGATGGGCTGAACCTGTCTTTTCCCCCGTAGGGATGCCTATTGGGTCAGAACCTCTTCTATGTGCATTAAATAATGAATTCACGCTAGCAATTACTAACAACTAAAGATAGATTATATCTTGTTCTTGCAGTCAGTCTACTATCAATGGCAATCTCTGAACCCTACACTGTCATGATCTGTATTTTATACAATAATTTTTGCTTTGCATAAGTTTCTGGAAACTTGAATATTTGCAATGAGTTATTTGACTCAGTGATGCTGTCAGTGTGGGTCCCTGAATCGGTTAGTCAAATCATCCTCCAGCACAACAGGCTGTTTTTTAGCGTCCCCATATGGGATGCTGGCAGTCTGTACAGGCACAAGGGCCTCGACTTTCTTTTGAAGCTGTCAGGCTGATCAAGTAGACATAGCACAAGGAAACTCCCCTTCTTAACATGATGGCCTGAGATCCACTTCATCAAAATAATAAAGCTCATATATCTAATTTTAACATTAGCAATCAAACAAACTTTTACTGTTTGATCACTTTAAATTTTATATTTATTCACGATTCTTTCTATGTTGTCATGTAAAACTACAGTTCTGAGAACAATTCACTGGTTTTATGAATGCATAGTTAAATAATTTGAGTTACAGCTGGAGAATTATCCCCCCCATCCAAATGCCAGAACTTGCAATCCACTATTTTGTATTCTCAGAGAAAAAAAAAAAAAAAAAAAAAAAAAAAAAAAAAAAAA
>WKFP01014862.1:118659-227227 GCA_011057875.1 Pterocles orientalis | reverse complement strand
TATTCTCAAAGAAAAAAAAAAAAAAAAAAAAAAAAAAAGGAAGAAAAAAATTGCTGGTGTACGAAGCCAAGAAAAATCCGGCAGCAGCTTTGAGTAATCCCTGAACCCTTTGTTTAAGATAAAGACAAAATTTCAGGGATGGATGAGAAAGTAAAATAAATGAAAACTGACATTCATCAGCTGAGTTGTGAATGCGAAGTACACTACAAATCTTTCTAATTGGATGTGTGGAACAGTGATTCAAAAGCTAAGGGGGATAATAGAAGCATTGTATAGCAGATACTGATTTCAAGAAGAAAAACAGGTTAGACCAGCAGCTACAGCCCCAATGTTCAAAGCCTGTTCTGTGTTAGAAAGGAATTTTAGTGGCAACTAGTACAACCGTTTGCTGTTGCAAATATAAGCTCACAGTACAGACCTGAGCTGCTTTTACTCCAGAATGTGGCATCAGTATGGATTCAGAGCCTGAAACAACAACAAAAAATTCAGACATAAATATGAATTTATGTATAATTAAATAATGATTTATTTAAATGACTGATTAAAAATCTTTGCATCCAAATTTAGTGAAGATCTTAAAGAAAGCATAACAGATATATTCACCAACTTCTTCCAGTAGAACTGTCTTTCAAAGGTATAATGACACACATTAACCATCAGTGATGAACAAGCTTTTATTCTAAGTATTTTGGGTCAATTTAAAATTTTCACTGAATTAAATTTTTACTTCGATACAAATGGGAAAGGAGTTAGGTAAAAAGCTTCTGATTTTGCTAGGCTTTTTGATTAGAAAACACTTAGTTGTCAGACTGCAGCCCATAAATATAATTGAGCAAGTTTTAAAATAACTAGAGAAATAACCACCATGTAGCTACAGCAACACTAAGCTGCAAGTTTCAAACCAGGTATGAAGCTAAGTCAATACAGCCGATGTTGGCTTGGGTTTTCTGAAGGTTCCTCCTTATGCTTTTGGTTGTTATGATTCTACATGTATTCCATGGTTAAGGTATGCTGAACTCTTTACCTGCATTTTTATCATTTGGGAAAGCTAGCTTTAGCCTGAGCGTATCTATACAAACTTGAGTTCATTGCATTGATTCTAGAACTAACACAGTTCTTGCAGCTTAAAGTTATTCTAATAAAAAGGACTTGCATAAAAACCTAATCCAGAACTTTGAGTAATGTTAGACATTTAAATACTTGAGTGAGATAGCTAGATTTAAAAAAAAAAAATTAAAACAAAACGAAAAACCACTGCAGGGATCAAAGACCTCAATCATTTTTGAAACACATTCCTGAGAAATGTAAATACACTAAATTATTAAGTTTTACATTAAATTCTAAATTTTGTAGTACTACACAAAGGACATAAAAAATTAATCCAAACAAAATGCTCCCCCTGCAAATAATTGATAATAAACTAAAGAGGTAGCCAGTTCTGTAAAAACAGTAGAAAAATATGAAAGAGTTGAGAGGAGTTGAACCATAATCTCTCTGACTACTACAAAATATGTTCGAGCTAGAAGGCACTCCAAATGCTTTGTATCATATCCATCATTATATTGAATAATTAGTCTGATACCTTTGTCCTTTTATAGTATTTCCTCCTTTTCTCAGGATAAGAGTGCTTTGTCTTCCTCCTGTAATGTGCAGCCAGGTCATATGAACATGTACTTTGTCACAAAAATTCGTAACTGACCTGTGCTAACCAAGGAGAAGGGCTAGGACATAAAGTACTGAATTACAAGATTAAACATTTATTCCTGTACATGAGGTGTCTCAGCCATATTGGGGCACTCCAAATGTGATTTTACACAAGGTCCTTATACCCATCAAAGGTTCAGGTACAACATGATTTGACTAATCTGTAACACCCAAAGCACCAATTACTAGTCATAGTAAAGCTACATTTTTGCAGCATTCTTTTTGCTTGTCTATTGATTCCGACATCCCTGGAAACAGAGTTTCTATGGTTACTTACCTGTAACGCCATACAACACTGGGATGGTTTCAAAGATATGTTAGAGGTGCTGGGATGCTGGCATTATCTTGGTTGTCCAGGAGTATCTTTCATCCTTCATGGACAGTCCTAACCTCCCAAGAAGCAAAGTGCTTATTTCCCGGGCTGGGCTATCCCTTAATTTAATTTACTTGAACATGAACAATATGAAAGTCTTCAGTGAAATTCCACTACTTCATCATATTACAGTGTATAAGGGCTAGGGAAGGGGATTTTCTTAACAATTTGCAGCAATGGAATTTATATCTTTATAACTTGAAATTTCATTTTCGAGAAAGACTACTGGTCTAGACAGTTATCTCAAATAAGGCTGCCCAAAACATTAAATCTTAAGGTAGACCTCTGTCCTGCTGCTGTGCCAATTTCCTATAGTTAGACAGCTTTCTGATCAAGGAACCTCAGTGGGTTTTTTGTTGTTCGTTGTTTTACATAAAGAAATGTGCACCTTAGTTAAGATCACCTACTTGAAAATAAAACCTTGCAGGTCTGAAAACAAAATGATGAAAAATGTGCCAATGTATATGCATGATCATGCAGTGCACTTGAACTAATCAGTCATAGCTGGATATGAAATGGAATATGAAATTGCCAGGGCTTTGTTAATAGTATATGGTAAATTACAATAAGATGAATGAAACAGTTTATGCAAAAAAAGATTTAATGAAAATAATTATGGTTGAAATTATGCAGCATTGCAATGTTATATTAGTTGGAAAGATGTTTAAGACATTAGCTGAACCAGCAACATCTTTCTAGTATGTGTTTCTAATCACAGGAGTTTTTACTTTTACCAAATACTGCAGAATTCTAAGTGAATTTTGCATTAAATATAATTCTGCTCACTACAAACAACAAATTATTCTGGATAAATACTTGGTCTTTTTTTCAGCATCCTGTTCAACTACCAAAGATGGGAGGAATGTGGGCAACATTGACTTTTACTCCTAGATTACATTTTTTCCGTTGCATTTATTGCTTTTTAAAAAATGCCAAAGTCATAAATAAAAAGTAGATTAATATCTGCACATGCACAGAAATATCATATAAACATGTATGGATATTTTCTGCTCTATCTGGGTAAACTGACTGTCTCTAGATGCTTACCTATAGGAAACCTTCTTGTTTTAAGATTACAGTGAATTCCTTACGCAACTAGGCTCATAGACAAGTACAGAGAGCTTCAAATAAGTGATGTGGACCATTTCTGTCCGATGTTTAAGACAGATTAAATTTATACTGTTAAAGTTGAAATGCTGTAATTCATGTCTAAGACTTCAAATCATTCCAAAAGTATTGTCATATATGAAAGAAGTCACATGTATATAAAATGCCATACGTTTATAAGTTTATATTTATAGGAATGAACAAAGCAGGAAAAAAGTGTTCTCAATAATTAAAGTTACCAAATACACTCTTGTAATTTTAGCATACTTAATTTATTCAAACTGGAAATTTCACAGCAGCTCTTTACCTCATACTCAAGATCAGGGCTTGGGATTTTTTTGAAATGTTAGTCAAAAATGAGTAAACATCTTCAAAAATGAGAGGACTTACAGAAAAATGTTACTGGAATTTTTTTTAAATTATTTTTCCTTTTTTAATTTTTGAGAACAATTCAATACAAAACAGCATTGCATAGATATTTCAAAGACTTGAAAAGTAGAGGAAAGGAGACAGTATTTTCCTGTGAGAAAATGATGTCAGTAACCCACTGTGAGAGAAAGAAAAAATGCTACTCATATAATATTAAACTTTTTCTATTAAATCACATTAAGAATGTAAAGACAATTTTATAGTATTTCCTGATGGTTTAGCACTGAGCGTGTTTGTGTTTCTACTCAGGTATATGTATTTTTTTCTGAACTGCAGCAGTAGTTGAGGCTTCAGCTCTATTTTCCTAAGTCTTGTATGAACACATGGAAGAATAAATCCAGATTAAATTAGTTAGAGGTTAAGGCTCTGATATCACAACTAGAGTAATTTAGAATTCTTTATTGGACTTTCATGAGATTAGCCAATACATAAAGTATTATTCAAATTACAGAGACTTTCTAATTAATACAAATTTTAGTGAGCCAAAGCCTAGATAGGTGTATTCCCAAGTCTAGTAAAACTTTTCCTAAAACTAAAATATCAGTCACAGACTAATGTGTGAAAAGTGCCCACTTAACTCTTGATCCCTTACAGAGAAATAAAAATTCATTTGTTTGTCCTCCAATTCCTTCTTCAGACACAAAAAATGTAGAATTTCAACTACTAATGGAATTTAGAATTTATTTAATTTGTCTATAAATATTTTTGTGCATGTATATTATAATATTTTTGAGAGGCACTATTAGGTAGAAAACATTGGTATTAAATCTTACCTGAAACCATCATGCAATAAACAATACCACATTTTTCTCCTTTGTGGTTGTCTATTATGATATAACCATGGAACAGAAAAGAAAATGTTTGTATAGCATCTGAAGAATATCAACAATGACAATCTGTAATTTTATCAGTAAATTTAGCAAATGTGATATAAAGCACTTGTGTTGCAGTATGCAGGTCATTTCAATTAAAATATAAGAGGAAACAAGGTGCAAAAATCCATAAAATAAATTTATAAGATGCATCTATCTAATCTGAATAAATCAATTCACTTTCAGAACTTTAAACTCAATGTATTTGTAGGTACTTCTAGCACGTGCTGCTGTTTTGGCCATATCGTTGTGCAAATTGCATTGAAGCATGCCAGTCAAATCTGGCACAGCACAGCTTTCACACAGAAATACCATTGCCTTTATATTAACAGAAGTGCTTCTATCTTGTTAATATAGATAAAGATAATATGCACAGAGAATTTTCACTCTGCATTTTGTAGAATGTTGATCTTGCAAATTCTGAGCCAGCCCAGATCCAGAAACAAAAACTTATAGTCCATAAAGGCAACACATCCAACAGATTGGCAGCAGTTTTCACAACCCTAAGATCTCATGCATAGTGAAACACTTAGGATTTATAAAATTATAGAAGAAAGGCAATATATTTGCATGGATAACCAGTCAAATTCAGGTCAATATAGTTACTCAATAATTAGAATATCACTGTAAGATTGTCTGAGGACCATCCATGCTACATTTGGTGTACCATCTGTTAGGTGTTTGGGGGTCTTCCTTTTTTGTTTTTTTTTTTTTTGGTGTAGTTTTTATATTTTTCTCCTCTCTACTGCTTTAATGCTGGTTTTAGGTATTGTAAAGTATTTATTGTGTGATTGATCTTTTTTACAATTCACAATACTTTGAGTTAGAATTCCCAAAAAATGTGGTCACAAGTACAACTGTTGCAGAGCAACTTCCTTCTTGCACAAATAAAAGTACTGGAAGATCACCTGACAAAATGCGACAGCCTAACTAGCACTGCATTATGTCTGCTGCCCAACTGACTCGTGACAATACGATCCGGAGAAAGCCTTTCCCTGTGCCAGACATGATCAGTACTCCATATTTGAGAGAGTAGTACCAGAATGAAGATGACTTTCCATAACAGGTGTAAACAGTCTCATATAAATGAGTTACTACCTCCACTGTTTTGTTTTAGGAAATTTTTAGTATCTTCATTATCAAAAAATGGGCATAAATTGGATTTTCCAATGTAGAAACAGAACACATGGGAGAAACAATGTATTTGTCTAGAAAGCCTGAACCAACACAGCAAATACAAGTCCAGAATCCAGATTGGCAGAAACCTTACCTGACACTTTGTCAATATTTAAAATAATTTCTCCAGAAAATTGATACTCCTATAGACCCAAGTTTATAATCCAGTTTTCCACAGACAATACCAATTACTTGGGTAATCATAAGGCTGTTTTTACTTCTGTAACAAATGCAAACCCTTTCCCAGTAGCTAACCACATTATGATCTTTCCAGTGATGCAGCAATACCTGTGATATCTCCCTCTCAATATTTATTCCTTTCCACATGCATACCTTTTGTCTACACCTGTGAGATTCTATAGACTTCAACTGCTTTACCGCCACTGGTAAAGCAGACTGTGTGAGTCATATCACCCTTTATTAGTTAGGCCACATAGCTTATTTAAATTGACATCCTGAGTTGCTAATTCCCGTTTTTTACATGGTCTCTTATGTTTCCTCCAGTTTTTACTGGCTCTTGACAATGTTTTGTTTTAATTTTTCAAAAGTACATGATTTATTTTGTTTCTTTTTTTTTTTAAGATTTCTGTTATTGATTCTTAAAAGACCGTCTAAACAATTCTGTGACATCCTGTCTTTTGGTATGGATTATATTTGCTGACAGGCTTGTCACTGCCAGAAAATCTGAATGGTGGCAGATCTTAGCTCACCAGGGTGTTGCTCTTTGTTACCTCTATCAACGCTGATATGCCTGCCAGCACTGCAAACTCTAGTTGTCTGCTCCTAATTTGACTACTAAATTAAAATCCATTAGATCACAGAGAACTAATTGAAAGTCAGTGTATTTGACGTATCTCTCATAAATAAGTCATAGACAAAATAAGAGAAATTTCCTCTTAAAACCTAATTCATTCTTCTATAGTACATTGGAAAACAGAGCCTAGAAGATCAATTGTACTCATTAATACTGTAATATAGTTTCAACTATCCACTGTAAAGTGAGCAGCAAACCAATTAAGGCCAGTAAATATCTCATAGTCAGACTTCTGATTAATGTGCAGTAGAACAGCAAGCTAAATCTGTAATTTTCACTCTAACAAAAGTTTTACTTTTTCCATTCTTATCCTTGTGTGTGAGCTTTGATAATCTTGCCTAATTTTCCATAATGTTAACATCCTCGTTATTTTTACTATTTTTAAATGTGGGTCTGCATTTTTTTTCTGGTTTAGGAAGAAGTGAAAAAAAACAAGCTCAAAAGAACTGATGGTAAGAGAAGGGAAGTGTTTGAATACTTTTTTCCCCCTTTTTGCTTATAGAGACATGTCTTGTTTCTTTTGCCCTTTACATAACGCTTATGCAAAGTACTATATTTAATTTAGGGTCAATATTCCTTGTTTGACATTTCAGTTGATGAGGATTAGGTTGCTAATAAGTTGCTTCTTTAGGGAACCTATCAGAGTGTTCAATTAGAAATTGCTTCTCTAATATGTAAATATTTCCACACTTCTTTAAATCTTGTGATGTGCTAATACTTTTGCCAAAGATGAGATAACATGAAAATCACAAATAATTCTTACTTTCTAATAGTGTATACCTAGATATTTCACAAAATGTTTGTTATTGGCAAATCAGCATATAACTGTTAGTTCCACGTATGAAAGGAATGACGTGTCTTACGAGATTACTGAGGTATCTGGTATTCATTTGCTGAGTCTGACAGTATATATATTTTGGAGATTTATAGTGACATCCGTCATCATGTTGCTTTTCCTGTGTGTGTGCAAAAATCCTTAAGCCAGTATAGTAAATGTGCAGCTGCAGTTCAGGACTGCTCAATAGATGAAATAAAAGGGACAATTTCACATAATGCTGTACTAGAACTGGGTAAACTTTTCTGCTATTACATGAATAGTCTTAGATTAATAGAGTGTTTCTGTTATGAACAAAGTGGACGGTTTATGCCTATTTCCACAGTTTAGACATGATAAATAAGAGTACATTTGGTGGGGGAGAGCTAATGCAAACTGTTCAATGGTTTAAACTAAATGAATGGGATTATATCATTGGTTTTTTGTTCTCTATCCACTTTCACAGACAGAACTTGGGTTGTCATGACAAGCAGAATACAAAAGGTTATTTATAGATGTAAACTGAAGTCTTCATATGTGTGTTCATATATGATGTGTATAAGGTACAACTTTTAAAAGAAAGAGAGACTTTCAGTACCAGTGAAAAATTGCCCATATCTATGGACAGGTCTGGAATTGGAATAAATTTATCCCTCATGCATGAAGAACAAGTCAATATATGTATCAGAAGATAATCAAAGAGGAAGTACACTGGGTATTCAGTGACAAGCAATTTCAGAATGGACTGTGAATAAGGTATTGCATGTGATGTTAAAGCACATCACTTTACAACTTTGAATAAGTTACTCAAGTGACATTTTAAAGATATGCTGCAAAATGTATACAATTATTTCAGTATACAATTTATCACATAATGGGGATACAACAAACCTTGCTGTCTTCCACAAAATACGGACTTTTGTTCAACTTGTAACAAATAGTAGATTGCCCTATAGCATGAATGAAATTAGCTGTTTCTGCTTGAAACATAACTTGTTGCAATTGTTGGATGTACTTCTCCTAACATCAAGGGAAGTGATGCCCCTGCTTTCCAGGTTACTTCACTTTGAAACCTGTGACCTATATTATGAACTCAACTACTGAAAGTTTAGCATACAACAGGGAATAAGGTTCATCTATAAAGGGGAGGAATAAAGATGATAGTTGTGTTATATTTTTCTTAAAAGCTTCAGACCACTAGCAAAGATTTTCCCTTGACTGTAATTCGTAGAATAGTTTAATGTCTTCTAGGTGAGTATCGACATTTATTTAAAAAACAAAATTGTTTTAAACATTGTGCTTATTCTATCCATATTGTCTTTTTTTCATGAGTTTTTGAGTAGCTCTATCACATTCAAACATTTGTTATAATTTGTTACGTGTGGGTAGAACATGATTTATAATGCATCTTATACTTCACAAGATATATTTTATGTTGCTCATGAGGATAATTCTTGAGGAAAGGAACTGAAAAGAAAAATAAGCTATTATTTTCACTGCTTTTACAAGAAATGCAGTATGCTTTTACTGTATAATTACCTGTATAGGTTTAACAGCAATTGAGGATCATTACACAGAAGTGTTTGAAGCCTAGTGGCTTATATTTTGATGCAGGAGTATGAATATCGTATAAAAGCAGCACCTACATGCACTTGGACAGCACTTATAATACCGTACTCACAGCAACCACAATCAATAATGTCAAGACGTTGCATAAAAAGAAAATGCATCTATAAACACGAAAATGTGTAGAAAACAATGAATTGCAAAAGGCAGAAGGTGGACCAAAGAGTACTGAAATATATTGCAGAAGCCAAGGTTCCTGACAGATCAACACATTTATGTTTTAGAGAACTTTACTCTTGTGTTATATACAGATACAGCCAAGTCACAAATAAATTTTTTGAAACTTTCCAGATGAAACTGGAAAATAATAATTTAAAACATTGATTTTTGTTAAGTTCATTATCTGTGTCAGGTTAGATTTGGCTTTTTCTTGGACAAATCCTAGAGGTTTTTTGGCGAACTATAGAGTCCAGTGTTTGCCTACCTAAAATCAAATGGCCTGCTCTTAACAGAAGGACAAAAAGATTTTGAACACACATCTAAAAATTAACCTCATTTAAATTGAAACCACTAATAAAATATTTTTTATGTAGATTATTGTTTTTATATCCCAGTGTTGTTGGAGGGCACACTTAAGGTCATCCAAACACACATCTTAAAATAATAAGTCAGGAGTATGGAAGGAGAGAGATTAAGCACTATTTTTGGCATATTTTAGTCTTAAAATGCCTCATTTAGGAATAATTGTAACATCCTTTTCAGATATTTCGTATGTTAGTTCTTAATGCTACTATTTGCATTTTAATATGCAGTTCTTTTCCATGTGGCACTGCAGCTCAAAGAAGACAAACACAGGAAATATTGGCAGTTTTTAATTTGGCAATAGAGAAAAGCAAAACGAAGCATCACCTCCCAATACAAAATACAAAAGTAATAATTGTTTAAAACATTAAGTCTTAGTTAACAGCTGTTTAGTCATGTAGCTGGGGAACTATTTACGGAATAAAAGACCTGTGTTTGAAAATTAACACTTGTGCCGTGGGAAAGAAGTTTATGATGAGCATAAAGAGACAACAAAAGGAAGATCAAGATGCAAAAGTGAAATTCCAGAAATACTCATTAATAACAACAGATACAAAGAAATAATAATTCCAAGAAAACAGTTAATGGAAATCTGAAGGAAAAATAGGGACTACAGCAACTGTGAAAAGCTGTACTCATACAATTTCAGCCTGCATTCTAAAGACCTGCCAATGGTATCTTCATAGCACAACAGGTAAGAAGTTTACACATGCAGGCAAAAGGAAAAACAATATCCCCTCTCCCTCTAAAGAAAATATAGTACTGTTGTATGGAGAGGGTGGTCACACACTGGAACAGGCTTCCTAGAGAGGGGGTCGATTACCCATGCCTGTCAGTGACTTCAAAAGAGGCACTTGGACAATGCTCTTAATAACATGCTTTCACTTTTGGTCAGGCCCGAAGGGGCCAGGCAGTTGGGCTAGATGGTCACTGTAGGTCCTTGCACCTGGAACTATTCTCTCCTCTTTTGTTCTGTTATGTTCTACAAAATCCTAAAATTGTTGAGGTTAAAAGGGACTTCCAGAGATTGTCTAGCCCAACAAAATTACGTATTTATTGCCATCAACTTCTACCATTCTTACCAAAATTTACATGTTACAGGTTTCTTTTTAAAGGACAAAAATCACGTTCCTCAAATGATCCCAGGTACAATATGCAACAAAAACAACTGAAAGACTTTTAAAATGTATCTTTATGAAGCTTAGACTGAGTAGGAAAACAGTTTGAAGATTTTCACAGAAGCTTAAACTGATTAGGAAAACGGTGTTGAGATTTCCATAAAGAGCAAGCACATTAAACTGAATCAGAAGAGAGACTGTATTTGCTAGAAGACTGCCCTAGCTTAAGCTGAGACTGTTAACTTTCTTCATAATAGCTATCAAGAGGTTGTGTTTTGGATTTGTGCTCAGAAGAAAGCTGATAAAAAGTGATGTTTATGTGGCTGCCAAGGACTCTCAACTTCTCTGTACACAAACAGGACAAGCTGGGAGGGAGCACAGCCCCAGTTCCTGGATTTGATCTTAGGTTCAGGATTAAGATGCAAAGTGGCCAATAATCTATTCCATGACATAGAAGTCATGCCCAGTATATAGGTAAGGACTCTCCAGAAGATCACCCCTTTTATTCCAGGTCCATTTTTTTTTCCAGATTATCTTTCACTCCAGGTCATCTCGCTCCAGACGGTCCCTCTTCCAAGACCTTCTCCCCCTCCCCTAGTCAGCTCTTGGTCTGGCATTCTCAGACTGTTCCCTGAGTGCTGTTTCAGGACTCTCCCTGCTCGGCATCATTAGCTGGGAACAGGCTGAACCTTAGTCATCGGGTGGGGGGGCAGTATCACTGTGTATCACTCATTTGTATATTTGTATATACTATTATTTTCCATAATATTGTAATTTAGTTATTCAAGTGTTCTTATCTCAACCCACAAGTCCTTTTATTCTCTTTACCCCTTTAATTCTCTCCCCACTATCCTCGGGGAGCTTCCTTGCATCATTCTAGCAGCCTGTTGTATGTTTACTTGTTGGAAAATTTGTTGAAACATCTGAACTCTAAAATGATTAGCTTATAAGTGCAGATTTATAATGAACTGAGAGAAAAACTATGAAGGTTCTTAAACACAAAATACTATCAAACTCCTATGATTTTTTCTGCTCAAAACATAACTAAATAAAACTTTCCCGAAAAAATGACATATTTTCCCTGTCCATAGTTTTTTTTTCCCCAAATTATTGTGCCCACAGTATTCCAGTAGAGTTTCAAAAATAGAACAATGCTATTAGCATTCTGGCAATTGGTACAGAAGAAATCAGTACATTTTATATTCTGATATTACAATTACAAATTATTTTGGCATGCTAAGAGTATTGAGTTTTCCTCTTTGGATATATTTTGTACATCACATCTCACTCATTGGAAAAGGGAGAACCCTGAAAATTTGACAGGGTTTAAGAGAAAGATCATTACAAAATAGTGGAGTACATTAGAAGACAGAGAATATGTGAAATGTTGATAGGGTTAGGAAATAAAGCAGAGCATGGAAAAAATAGGAGACAGAGAGTCTTGTGCTTATGCTGCATAAAGTATGGACTGATTTGAGGAAAAGATCATTTCAGAAAAAAGATCATTCACCTTCCTCCTCTTTACCACTGCATATCAGCAATTGTATATAGAGTACCTGTATGTTCCTATTTGACAGTTGGTCTGGACATTGGTATTGGAATCCTTCTATGTGAAAGGCACTGCATTGGAAAGTGTTATTTCTAAAATTTTGTTTCTGTATAGCCCTATGACCAAAATTATGTAATTTTGTAGTCATGTCTATAAATGTTAGTACATATAAACTGCTTTTCCCCTTTTTTCTGAGGTTGTCTTTTCCAAGTTTACAAAGCCTTAGTTTGAGTAATATGGCATTATTCTGTATAGCCACCTGCTTAGAACTGAGGGAAATTAACATACCTTGAACCCAGCCTAGTGAAAACTGGAGAGCCATATTCACAACTTTCACAGTAAAAATATTGTTTCCATTAACATTAAAAATAGACATGAACTTTTGTCACTGTTCCCAAACTGTATGAAGATATTGTGATGACACACAAAAGAGGAACGTAGAATTCCTTTTAGAGCACATACGAGAAAGCTAGAAGCAATGTGGAGAGAAAAAAAAATATAAAAAAAGCAAACAATTAACTTCATAATTATGCATGGAAGGAAAAGTATAAATAGCATTGAACTTGTACACTTAGAACATGCTCCTTTATAAATCTTATTGTTTGTCCACTAGGTATAAAAGACACTAAAGCCTTACCATCTAACTTGCTAGTCCAACACTGCACTCAAATTCACTTCAATAAAAGTTTGAAGACATCCAAAAATTCTAGATAACAGATCACATTTTTGTATCAAGACGTGTGCCTGAAAGGCCAGTACAGGTACTGCAGAGGATAGTACCCTAGGAAAACTGCTCTTGCAATATAGTAGTGCTGAGAAGCAAAATATTGTCAATAGCAGGAAAAGCCAACAGTCTTCAGGTTTTAATGGCTTTGAGGTGTATATATTTCTTCGATCATTCTTTGTAACAGAAATGTCTTCTCTGTCCTTGTAAAACTGTAAATAATCAAAATCAATGGGACATTTGTAGACTTTCAAACAAATTGAACAAATAGTTCCCCGAGTATATATTATTTTGGGAGGAAAATCAAAACACAAGCAATACTTTTTCTCTGTATGTTTTGAAGAGTAGCTTAAATAAAAACCTTCTTTCTCCTTTCTCAAAGGGTCTGCTGCATGATAAGAGGCGTCCTCCACTCCTTTTCTACGTTCAAACAGTACATTCAGCTAGGCAAAAAAAGTAGTTCTGATATCAAGTGACTTGCCCCAACCAAACATCCATCAAGCATGAAAACCCACAGTAACAAAATAAGCTCAGAATTTCTTCAGAAGAAAACCACATAGTGACAAAAAAAAATTCAGGCTTCTTCAGAACAGAATTTCCAAAACATCAGGGTGAAATCCTTGCTGAAAAAGGATTACTGTGGTTAGTAAAGTACACCAAATTCATAAAGAAAAAAAAAGTTCAAGCTAATTTAAATCTTTCCAATTTAAGTCTTTAAGAGTGTCTTCTAGCTTGCTGTGATGCCATCAGTGGTGAGATGATTTCAAGCAACACGTGCTCAATGGTGCACTTGTTTTCATTTTTCAGTGATTTTTCACTCCTCTTTATATTCCTCATTTTTTTTGGTCAAATCTCTATCATTTATTTCTAAATATATTTAAAATTATCCACAGTTCTGGATTGTTCACACACAGTAACATGCTTAGCAACTAGCACTTTGATGAAATCATAGTTTAGAAACTTACTTTAAAAAAAAAAAAGCATATGGCTAGCACCAAAGTTATAAAACATCTAATTAAAATTCACGGAGAAACATGACCTTATAAAATAAAACATTTATGCAATTCATGACTCAGCCATTAATACATTCTGATATATAAGCACAGGATTACTCTTTGCCTGAAGACACTGCAGAGTGTCTCGGAGTAACAGACCAAAAAGAAGAATACAACTGGGTCTTGAAACCTGTCAAAATGAAATTAAATTTATGAAATATGATGATGATGATATTTAGGGAAGCTGGAGCCTCGAATGATTCGTACTTAAAATGCAAATATTTTAATAAGTGAACGAATAATAATTTATGTATGTCTTAAGCAAATAACTGACCCAGAACCTGAGAGTAACAGTAGCAGTACTAATTATGATGACACAGATAAGACAAACCAGGGCTTTCTTCCCTGAGATTTGGCAAGTCACCTGTCATATACAGCATCACCTCTCACTCACTCAATACTTTCACAAATATTTAGAAGCCCAGTTTTGACCTTTTTGAAGGAGCTGTTTGATAAAAATATTCAGAATATTTTAATACAAGGATTTTAGCAAACAAGAAACCAAACAGTCTGTGTTTATTACAAGACATGTTGAAAGGATCTTACTGATTTTAATGTATCTTAATAAGAGGGATTAAATTACCAAAGAAAAATAGGCTTAATATCAAGACAAAGAGGTTAACACTTCAAGTACTTTGGAAATTCATGTTTTTTCTATTCATTTAATAAGGAAATTCACAGTTTATTTCTTTTTAATTAGTTCTCTCCTTCTTTCTACTCGATATGATTTTTATTTTTTTTCTGCATAGAAAGGAGTTTAAGGTAAACTAATTTCATTCTTATGTCTACATCTTCTATTTTTAGATGTTTTGCAGCGTGACAGTACTTGCAATATTTCAGGTCTTCACTGAAAGAACAACTTTGTTCTAGGATAGATTTTAAATTTCAGAATATGAGTATTCTATAAAGAATTTAGAATATGTCACTCATTGGATACATATTCTCCAACAACAGTTGTTTAATAAAGCTATTGTTCAATCTATAAAAGTTCTTCTGCAGCTATGAAATTAAGAGTGATTTCAATTCAGTACCTAGAAGATAAGTAACTGGTACAAAGCGTGCAAGTTTATAGAAAAATTTGAAATGGAAATAAAGTCCAGCACAAGGACTCATTGCATTGCAATGAACTAGTGGAACAATTTTTTTGCCTTTTTAGACTAGCATATTTCTCATTTTGTGTAGCTTCTGTCATCCTATATTAACAAGATTCTTACATGTTCAGTTGTCCTTGCCCAAGAGTCAGTGCAGGATTAAATTACAAATTCTGGAATTTACATTAGCTATTCCTACATTTTGTCTCACTGTCTGTAACAATTTCCCTATTGATTAAAATTAAAAAAAAAGTCTATATAAATGAATTCCTTAGACTCTCCTAACACAAATACTAGTGAAGCAGAAAGACTCCACAACTCGTGAAAGTTGTAAAGTAGGTATGTAGTTTATTCAGCGCTGAGGTGCATGGGGGATAGCTCCACCAAAGACATGTGCACCTTTTCGCAAAACCTGTCCCTCTATTTATTCCCCAAAGTGTTGCATATGCATTAAGTTTCGTAATCTATTCATTCATATTAATTACCTAGCCCCGCCCAGCCCCGCTTTGTATTATAATTAGCTAAAGAGTCCTTCTGCGCCTGCGTAGTGCTCCCTGGTGGTCATCCGGTGGTCGACAGGATGAAGTAAATGAGTCTTCATCGGAGTTGAACTTCTCACCTCCTGGTCTCTTGGTCTCAGTCCAAAGAACCAGGATGCTGCCCAGCTTGTTTGGGGCCTGATTGAGGCCCAAGCAGCCCTCCCTATCTCCGCGGCCTTGCAGGTGTTTATTCTCTCCTCTCGTTTGGGTTAGCAGATCCTCCCCTTATCATCACAGCTTTGATCCTCTCATCCTCTCTCCGCAAGCACGGCAAACGTTAATCATATATTGTCCCAACAGCTATTCTGAATAGAGTTATTCTCTGAGCCCTTGTTAAATTTAAAACCCCCTGTCTCACTACATACTGTAGAGATAAAATTAATGATTTGTGGAAAACTTTAGCCACAGTTTTTATTTTAAGCATTCTATGAAAATAGCTCTAAGCATCCTTTTTCTAAGGTACTGTATAACAAAAAACCCAATAATAACCCTTTGATGAGACCAAAAATTTTGAGTGCATTGTGTAAATCTGTATTTTGCCATTCTTCCAAGAACCCATAAAAATAGAGAAATAATGTGGTTCAGCAGTATTTCTGGGTGATGACTATGAAAAATATAAAGCTAAATCAATCTCTTCTTATTTTCACAAATTATTATGGAAAAGAATGTAATGTAAAAAATATATTTCATGCACATATTTTAGAGCATATGGGATATCACATGAACTTTGAAGTCACCAGCCAAAGGATAATATGGCTTGAGTGTATGGGCACTGTTTACTGAATTTCTGGAAATAGTTAGTATAAAGATTGTCAGTAAACACTTTCCTGTGAGTAGGATGTTTTAATGATTCATTGCTTACCTAGGGTGATTAATCTTTTGAGGTAACAAACCTGTTCTGGTCTCAGAAAACAACCTTTATCTCGAGTGTAGACTATAGGAAGTTATTAACAGTTTGTGCAAAGAAGTCTCTGGAAATTTTTACACTCTCTTAACCTCTGTTCCTGTTGTGCCTTAGCCCCTGTCCGTTCTGTATATTGTTGTTCAGATATTCAGCCAATCTGTAGTTGAATTAGAGTGTGCTTTTCTGACTCTAGTTATGCAAACATTGCTTATCCTACCTTTCTTGTTTCCAGCACTACAATACTGGATGGCTTTAAGTGAACATTAAGTAATCTAAACCTAGATACCATCTGTAAGTCTGCCTGCTCTTCTATTGGTCCTGAAAATTAAGACTGTTAAAGTTCTTCAGTACTTAACTGGTATTCATTAAATGCTCCCACCAGTAAGAGGCTGTAATAAGATTTATTACAATGTTGCTTTCCCTAAAAATTAATCATTACATATTACATTTGAAAAAACAAGCACTGAAATCAAAACATTCTGAAGCATAGAATTTCAAAAATTCACAAATTTCAAATGAATGTTTTATATTTTGCTCATGTATTGTTCTATAGTCTAGAGATAACTAATCTATCTGAAGAAAAATTAATTTATCTGAAGAAAAATATATGTAACAAACCATCACTGTTTTTCTGTGGGAAATACCTTTCTGAAGAAGAAAAATTGATTAAAACCTTCCAGCTGTTTGGGAGATACCTGTCAGCAGCTGAATGATCTACAAAAGTTTTTGTCAAAATGAGCTTTCTGAAAAAAATTTTCTAGAGGAAAATTGTAACATTTTCTTAGTGTATAATCAAATTTGTATTAAAGATTCTGATGATTCCTCTTTAAAGTTCTTTTTATAAAATTATTTATATTTTTTAAAGCGATGTAAAAATTTACATCACAGGAAGCAATCTCATTCTTCTTGAGCGTATTGACAAGGAAACCTAATTAACTACTCAGGCATTCTAAAACACGTGAATTTCTAACTTCAGTTATTTAGTACCTACTCTCTTTTTTTTTTTCTTTTGAACATACAAAATTAATTAATAACTGTAGCTAATGCAGTCCTAGTTCAGTTTGCATCACCAGCTGGGAATCCATAATCAATTAATATGAAATTACTTGAAGTAAGAACACTTACAATATCAGGCAAGTTTACCTTCTCTCTCCACAGTATGAACATTAAGATCAAAACGTTCTTAATATAATTGTTCTGGTAGATCTTAGTTGTCATTTCTCAGCAAACACAATATTGTTGTAAAAGAGTTAAAATTAAAATCAGTAAGCAGGCTGAAAAATAGAAAGAGACTATGACCAGTAATGAATAATTTAAGTTTTCACAACAAAATCAAAATAATTATTCTGTAACTTGTGATAGAATTGTTGAAGAACTTGCAGATAAAACTCTGCAGATGCAAATATGCTATTCCTGAGTTGAGTACTGCTCACTGTTGGGCTACATTCTGAACCAGTATGTGTGCAATAAATGTCAGAAGTGTAGCACCTGAAAGAACAGGAGAACAGAGGATTGCAGTATTTTGTTTCCACATCAACAGCTATGAAGTTTGGAGTCAGCAGCACTGTAGCTCTAGAGTTCAGTGAACGCAGCTCTGTCTTAGCCATAGGGAAATATTTATCTTTTCCTTTCACAAAACAAACAAAAATGCCTGGTGACTTCTCCTCTTCTCCTGCATTCTCCTCTGGCTATTTACTGCTACTAGGGAAGAGAGGTTATGGACGGCCATTGGAAATGCTTTGAGTAATTGTGGGCAAAACAGCAATAAAATAGAGAAAAAGATCTACGTTCTACAGTCAAACAAAATGCTGCTTTTACTAATGGAAAGCTTGTTTCTCTCACACGAACGTAAATATTGACCTACTGCTGACAAATAAGTTGGATACCTTACCAACCAGTAATACAGAAACCAACCAACCAGAACCATATGTAAAAGTATCTTGATTTCTGTCGAGCTTTGGTTCTGACTACCTACTCTGAACAAGCAAAATTTTTCTGTTAAATTCTTAAATGATCAGTGTCCACTACTTCTAACTTTTAATGTATTAGAGCCTAATCATATTTGTTTCTTCCTGGTTCCACATAAGTAGTTATAGTAGAAAAGTCTGGTGTGAGATATGACAGAGTAAATAATATAAAAAGTCAAAAATGTTCATCATAATTTTGAAGTAGGAATATTTGCAGAAAGTGATGTTTATTAGAACCTGCAATTACTGTTAAATACTTTATATTAAATATACTTTAATTTCCTGACTTGCAGTATTTACTTGAGTTTATCTTATACAAAGACATTAAATTGTGTATATTGTGCACATAACATGAATGAATCCTATCATAAGGCAAAGGTAGATAAGCATGGAAAAAAAAAAAAGAGTAATGACTTGGAAACCTCTGGCTCAGAGTAATTAAAACCAGAAGTCCCTGAAAGCATACCTAGACTTGCTCATTTTCACTTATCTACCTAAGTATACCTATAGTCCATAATTTTAAGTGTTTTAGAGACATTCTAAATTGCATAGCTTTCACTAGAGCTTCCATAGTACTTGCTGTTTAGTGAGTAATTATAAGTAATTGAATTTAAGCCAGATTTTCAAAGACTTGATTCTTTGCATAAAAATATTATTCCACTCTAAATTTATCCATCCTGGTTTCTAATGCAACTATTATTTTGTCCCTTTTGTTCACACTGTGTAGAGAGTTAATCTTGATGAAGGAGCTAATGTTTGAAGTTGTATTTATACACACATTTTGCCATAAGAAATGTGAAAGTAGCCACTGGACAAAAGAATAAAAATTATAAGGGAAAATAGGAAAATATATAATTTCTGGTACTCTACCAAAAGAATAGTATCAGAGGAGTATAAAAAAAATATTGTAAGGGCTACTGTTACAAATATGTGAAATACCTGTTTCTTTTCATGAGTTTCCAACCAGATAATCTACCTGCTCTAAGCATGTAGATGTTTCTTAAATCAAATTAACATCCTGTACCATTTAATTGATATTATGCTCAGAAGAATAAATATCTTAAACTTAATGGCTATACGGGCAGAACCCTGGTCTTATCCCATTTCTTATTCTCCTTATCCTAACATACTGAATACATGGTACAAGGTTAGATTAGCTCTTTCTTTTTCTTTTCTTTCTTTTTTTTAATCAACCAAGTGAAATGACAACTTATTTAAACAAATATTTTTTTCAAATTTTAGGAGAACTGGCAAGCAATAGTTCAAAAACAGATGTTGAACATGGAAAGAGTCACTGAACAGACCATCATGTCATTCATGTTTTCAGAGGGGGGTAAAATAAGATAGGATAGTAAAAAGAACTTTCAATAGCCATTCAAACAGAGTAGAAAGACTAACCAAAATGTAAAATGAACAGATTATTCCTGTAATCCAGACAGATCCTCTAAATTATTGTTAACTGTACTGAGATAGAAATCATTACATGAAACTTGGCAGATAACAAACTGTTCCTGTCTATAAACAGAACTGTCCATGTGATGACTAGTACTTACTATCCATTAGGATTTACTTTCAAATTATCAAATGTCAGTGAGGTCTTCTTGCAGTGATGTAAAATTCGGTCACCTTATCAAGATTTCCATTCTACATGCCTGTCTTTGAGTGGCTAAACATTTTAATGGAAAAGAGTATCGTGTGAGGAGGATAGGAAAGAGTATTTCTGAAATCTCTAAAAAGAATTATCTACAGCACTTAAAATAGCTGTTCAGTAGTCTTATGGCATCTCCATTGATCTGGAAGGAAGAAACCAGTCAGGTGAATAATAACTTCATCTGCTGCAAGGTTTCCCTAACATCATCATTTATTGCATGAATGCACCTTTCTATTAAATTCTCCTATCTGTTCCTCTCACAAAGCAGTGAATATCATGCCATCTCTTAAGTTATCATTTCTAAGTCTAACTCCAGTTAATTTTTATCATAGACAGATGTATTTCAATGCAAACTATCCCTAAGAAATATGATAGTGCCAGAGCTAGTGTGTACAGGCCATATCACCATGGGTGTTGCAAAAAGCTCCGTGTTCCTTTCAGAGTGAAAATAATATCCTTCCAGGTTACAGGGGAATAATATACCATTCTTTTTAAATGAACAAAGTTCACTTTTAAATAGAAACAATTTAAAGTTATGCTAACCAAGCCTAACTTTTCAAAGAATAGCATAATGGTAAAGCACAGAAACGTGTTGAATTATACCTTTCTCATTAGACTGTTTTATTTTGGAAACAACTGCCTTCTACAAAGAAAAGTCATTATTATCTGTGGGAAAACAAAACAAAACAAAACAAAACAAAACAAAACAAAACAAAACAACAAAAGGAAAAACTAGTTTTACTCCATAAATTGCAATGTTTCTCAACAGTATTTGAAACTCCAGCACAGAGATTGCTAATGTGACAAAAGAAAAAAATCCAGATCATCAAAGTTACTTAAATAACCAACCATCTTTTGAAAATAAAACATGAATTTTGAATAGTTTATATACATTTAAAATTGTAAAAAGAATTTAACAGGAGTCTCCCAGACAGGTTTCAGAATCTTAGTCTTTCATCTCTCCACCTCCACGTATTAACTAAAGAACAATTCCATCTTTAAACAAAAGAGTCAGCACATTTTTCTTTTTTTTTAACTGATTTGAAAACAGGAAGAATCAAAATACAGCAGAAAGCAGGATTCTTGAAGGACAGGAAGTTTCAGTTTAGCTGTCGACTGAACTGGATCAGATCAGATTGTGTGGTCTGGGTATTTGGTAAGGGTAAGCAACCATGCACCGAGTTTCAGATTAACTGTACCTAAATTTCTGAGGACCCCTGGGTTAAATCTTGTCAATGTGTGTAGAGTCCTTTAAGTTGTCAAAAGCCATTCTAACTGTGCCTTTTGAATGAGGGAAAGATGTTATGGTCTTTATAGCTTGTGAAGCAATAACTTCACAAATTCAAATAATACCCATGATACCACGAATTTTACTTGGAACTTTGTTAAAATCACTTTTAAAAAGATTTAATTTATGTATAATTCTGTGTTTTATATATGAAAAATAAATTTTAAGTTAAAAAACTGATTGATAGAGAGAAGGATGCACATTGTTTATCTTGTCAATTTATACTCAGTAAAGTATATTGCCCTTGTAATTGAGTTTTATAGGGTCAAGTTGAGATTTCTGAAGTCAATTTAACTTTTGCAATTGCAGGTAGGTGTACCTATTTTTTGTATATTGAAAAGCTGTAGACATCTCTGCGCCATCAGTGACAAATCAAGAGCCATACTCTAAAAGGAAGAATCCAATGTTATTTCTTTATTTCCATATGTTGAAAAAGGCCTCTTACTCATCTAACGATCATTTAGCATTTAATGATGCTGTAGTCAGAATATCAAATAAAGGATATTATTTTCTTTAAAGTGTGATTTAATTTCTGAGTTTCCTTTATTGACCTCATAAATTATCCTAAGGTCCTCCACATCTATTAAAATTTCAATTTTAACTTCCTAGGGCTTTTTATTTGGAGTATTTTTTGCTTTTGTTATTGATATCATGGGATAATATCTAACTCATGTGAAAACAAACAGTTTCTCACCCTAGAGCTAAAAGAGTAACATCCACCAGAACTCTTTTTCAGACATAATGATCACCGATTTCTAGAATGATCTGTTTTATCAAACAACTTTCTAATTAATTTCAATAGCAGTGAGGCTTGGAAGAAAGCAAGTTGTTACACGCTAATCTCAAAGTAACAAGGGCCTCTTCATCCTTCCCTGTCTTCTCACCTGTCTCCAGAAGTGTGAGTGCCTCAGTCAAAAAACAACCATGCTTCCTAATAGTTGCCTCTTGCAAACATGATAGACACAAATGGTATGAATTTGTATGCTGTATGAACAGCACAGCAAACATAGATTCTCATTAACAGAGTAGTTCCCAGCCCAAAGTAGTTCAGATGATGTAAACATGGAACATTAACAAAAGTTATTTCTTAACTTAAAATCTTTAACCTAAAAAAGGAAGCACCTATCTCTCTCACTGTCATACTCTTGGCTGGCTGGGTAGTTGGCAGGGTACCCCATTACTCCTTCCTGAACCCAGTTTTTCCCTGGGTGGAGCAGAGATAGTCGCCTCCTTCTTTAGGTGCAGATGGCAATCTTCAGGGACACTACGCAGCTGTAAGGTATGTTAGGCACCTTGGAAACAGTGCAAAGTAAAGGAAACTGTGCAAGATGCTGCTGGTCAGAAAACTGACAACTGGACAATGTACTGGCATTTTCAATGAAAAAAATGAGCCAAGATTAACGGAATGGAACAAAGGTGCTTACAATCATAACAAATTATCATTCTTGCCTTTTCTATGAAAGCATCTTCAGCTGTCCATTTGCCTTTCTGAACTGTTACTGTGTAGACCGTGAAGTGGATGGTAGGTTGTATCAAAATAATAGCTGCTGCAAAGTGTATTCACTTGTTATATCACAAAAGGTTTGAATAGTTTTACATAATTCTAGCTAACAATCTAATTTATTATAGTTATCCAAGTCCCCATTTCAGTCAGTGAAGAGCATCTCACGTGTCTGAGTTGCAAATGGGAACAGGCACAGCAGGAGATGTTTCTTTCTTACTGTTGGCTCTGTAGGAAGCTTCCATGGCTAGATTGCTAATTCTTAAGATATCTAATGGCATTATTTCATTATATCTTACCATGAAAATACAGATTGTAGTCACTAAACATTAAAGAAATACTACTCGTGAAAATTGTTTCACCAGACCAAGGGACACGACTCATGGCAAGAAGGGCAGAAATTATCTGCCTGAGTGAAAATTTGGTAGCCAGCTGTAAGTTCACACATAACCGTGTTTACAAACAATTTCTTGAACTTTTTTTTTTTTTGCCACGTACTCACCAAAATAGCTGCTAATCCCACAACAAAGACACACAAAAATTAGTTTTATATCATAGTACGGTGAAATGAAACTTAACTTGAGAATTATAATAAAAAACATTTTGTAGATTGTAGGAACTATTGGGACAGAAATGCTATATACTAAAGGAAAAATTACTTCTACCAAGACTTAAAAATGTGAGAATTCTGACAAGATGCAAACCACTGCAGATCGTCTTGCACTTACACCTTTTGATTCATACACAGAATTCAGCAGGAGATTTAATAATAGTCCTAGTGGTTACTAGGGAAAGAAATAAAATCTTTATATCTTTGGAGAAAAGCTTGATGTTACCTAATTCCCCATTTCAGGCTACACACTAATGCTCTGAAGCACACTGCCATTACCATGTTTATTACAATGTTGCCATGACCACAAAGATTCCAAATCCCATTCATCACGGAGATGACAGAGACCAGTTATCTATTCCCTAGAGTGAAATGTAAGAGGATTTTACTACCAGAAATGGTCTACCACTATTTTCTTAATATTTATTCACTGCACTGGCTAGGCAGACTTTTAATAAATGAATAAATGTGGTTTTACTGATCTTGTAGATTTTAGGAATAATTCAAATGTGTTCTTTCTAACGTGATACACTTTGTTTGGAAGATCCTTAGGAAATCTATAACAGGAACACTAATGATTAATGATAGATGGAATAAATGAAAATTAATCTAAACTTATGCACTGTAGTTAATTTACCTTCTCTGCCAATTTATGTTTGCTATGAAATTATTCAAAAGATTTTTAAAATTTACCACTTCAGTTTTTTTCTAGAGATATAGCTTAACAGTGTAAATACTTTTCAATTTATACCAAAACATCAACTTTCAAGCAGAGCTTAAGGCCAAAAAAAAAAAAAAAAAAAAAAAAAGCAGATTCTAAAATCTGCAATCTAGCTGCTTCTACAGAAGAAGTTAAAAATTTACAGACCCTGTTGAGGTAAACGAGTGTTGTATAAAATATGTTTTTATATATCAATGTTTTAAGTATTTTAGTTACTTTAAATGTGTGCTAGAACCCTACAAATGCTAGTTAACTGCATGTTTTTTTTCAGTTAAGGCATGATACTGCACTTAAGTAAGACATTTAGAGCCGCTGGGAGCTCTTTTATTCTCTTCCTTTTATCTTATTTGAAAGACAAGGTATACTTGTTCTCTCACTAAGACTGGCAGCAAAAATCCTACTGTCCAAAAAACCAGGAAAATTAGTATAACTTTTTTTGTCAAAATTATTTAAATGTTGGGCATCCAGGAAAATTTGGACACTGTAAATTGAAAAAAAAAAACCCCAAACTAGTAGTGTGTCTTCATTTGAAAGGGATATTAGTCTAAGGTTAACTTAAATATTCTAACTGTTCAGAAATTATTAATAGAGGAAACCACATTCTGTTTTCCATTAAGGCTGTTAGTGTTTTCTTCATTAGCAATAAAAGTTTGAACAATATGTCCTTGGTCTATCAACTTAATTCTTCTGTTTAATGGACTAAGTGATCATATCTTGACAGTAACAGATGATTCCTTAATAAACTATAAACTGAGGAAGCTAATCAAGGAGATTAACTGTCCATTCTAATGAAAACTATAAAAACAAGGGCAATCTTACTGTTTATTAGATGGGCGAAGACCAGTGGACATAGCCTTTTGCTCAACTGCAGTACAACACATTAAATATTTCTGTGTAAAATAATCATGCACACGAAAAAAATTTATACCTTCCAAAAGATCCCCATATGGTTTTTTTTGCCAAGTTTGTTCCTTTTTTCCAAACAACAGAAGTAACATTTTCTCAGATTTGAAAGAAAAAAAGCCAACAGATTTTATGTTTGATCTGTATTTCTAGAGAAAAAATTATCTCAGTCTTCAGCTCTTTGTTTCTTCTTGACAGCAAATAGAAAAGTTTGTGGAGTATTTTTGTCAAGATTATAATATTCTTAGATAGGATATGAACACTAAGATCGCCAAAATAAACAGAGAAAAATATAATCTATCATTATAGGACATTTTATGCTGGCCAACAGTTCCTGTACTACTTTCATTATAGTGTTTCACAGACATATAAAAGTCAAGGAAAATTTGACATTCAGCAAAGAAATAATTACAAATTCCAAATAACAGATGCTGCTGAAATTAGTTTTTCCTACTGCATGTTAGAGTTGAATGCATGCAGTGAGCCTTGCCAAGTTAGTCAGGAAAGACCAAAATAACAGGAAGGCACCACTGAGAGTAATAGAATCATAGAATCATTAAAGGTTGGAAAAGACCTCAAGGATCATCAAGCCCAACTGTCAACCCACACCACCTAACTCACTAAACCATGTCCCTAAACACTGCATCTACATGTTTCTTGAACACCTGATCACTCTTTCAGTGAAGAATTTTTTTCTAGTATCTAGCCTAAGCCTCCCCTGGTGCAACTTGAGGCCATTTCCTCTTCTTGTCCTATCACTTGTTACTTTAGAGAAGAGGCCATCACCCACCTCACTACAACCTCCTTTCAGGTAGTTGTAGAGAGTGATAAGGTCTCCTCTCAACCTCCTCTTCTCTAGACTGAACAACCCCAGTTCCCTCAGCTGCTCCTTGTAAGACCTGTGGTCCAGACCCTTCACCAGCTTCGTTGCCCTTCTCTGGACCTGCTCCAGCACGTCAATGTCCTTCTTGTGGTGAGGGGCCCAAAACTGAACACAGGATTCAAGGTGTGGCCTCACCAGTGCCGAGTACGATGCCTTCCTTTACAAAATGGACTGTATTTGTGCTAAGCTAGTGAGAGGTAAGTAGAAGTTATAGGGATGTGGGGCAAATGTGATTGACATTTCTTTTGTAAACATAAACAGGACAGAGTTGTTTCTTAAAGCCAGAATCTTAATGTGCCTAATCCGTCACCCAATGGAAAAATAAATAACACCTGACAAAAGGGTCTGCATGGACTCAATGTGCCCAAGTAGGCACTAATCCTCAGACCAGCAACAGAGACATGCTTTGCACTAATTCAAAGCTGGGAAGGAAGTATGATTCTACAACTCTTAATCTCAAAACCCATTTTTCTCTAATTCTAATTGTCACTTCCTATTTTTCAAATGACTTAATTTCATTGCCATGATCTTGATTCTTTTGTTTTTCTATTATATTTTTAATTGTTTTAAAAGTTCAGTATTGTGGAAATGCTTTGAATACCAACTTTTTATTTGACCCAGTTTGTCAATTTTAAATATTTTTAAAATGAAAGAATATTAGAAATGCATTCATTTTTCTTTTTTCTTGATTTTCCCTGATTACATGATTACACAGTGTCCTACTTTTGGCTGGGACAGAGTTAGCTTTCTTCAGAGTAACTGCTAAGAGAATATGTTTTGGATTTGTGCTGAGAAGAAGGCTGATAACATGCTGGTAACATATTTATAGTTGCTGCCAGGACAGTCAAGGACTTTTCAGCTTCTCTGCTGTGCCAGTGTCTGTGGGTGCAGGAGAAGTTGGGAGGGAGCACAGCCCCAATTCCTAGCCTAGGACATGCCCTTAGGTTTAGGATTGAGACACAAGTTGGCCAATGGTATATTCCATATCATGCACATCATGCCCAGTATATAGATGAGGTTCTGTCTGGAAGTTTGATCTCTCTCTCTGGGTCGCCCCTCTCCTGGAGTCGTCTTGCTTTCTCAGTTGGCTCTCAGTCTCTCACACACTCAGGCTCTTATCTCTTTTCCAGGACTGTGGT
Organism: Pterocles orientalis; assembly: GCA_011057875.1. Lineage (NCBI taxonomy): Eukaryota > Metazoa > Chordata > Aves > Pterocliformes > Pteroclidae > Pterocles > Pterocles orientalis. The sequence continues at coordinate 200,147 of WKFP01014862.1, read as the reverse complement.
TCCAGGGCCCTCTTTGCTCCGGAATCATTAGTCGGGAATAGGCTGAGCCTTGGTCATTGGGTGGTGAGTAGTATCACTGTGCATCACTAATTGGTATATTTGGGTATACTATTATTATTATTGTCATTGTTATTATCATTAATATTTCCAATTTTATGTAGTTTATTAATTAAATTGTTCTTATATCAACCCACAAGTCTCTTTTTCCCTTTATTCCTTTAATTCTCTCCCCCACCTATAGGAGGGGGGGTAATCAAGCTGCTGTGTGGTGTTTGCTGCTAGCTGAGTGCATTAAACCAGAACATGCAGTTTTCTCTCTATTTTCCTTTACATTATTCCCTTTTTCAGTTTCCTTTACTAGACTCACATTGTGACTGATCAATAAATGTCTAAAACAGAATAAGGTTCGGAAGAGGTGGGCAAAGGTGATGTACCAGTGAAGCTCAGGGAATAATGTAGTGTGATGGATTACAACTGTTGCAAAGAAGCTGACCTTGATCTCAGCACAAAGGGAACCAGAGGCCTTTTTTTTTCAAACAAGCAGCTGTCAACTGATGGTGTAAATGTTTCTCCCTGAGTTCAGTAAAAGAGTATGAATGTCTTCCTGAGTTAGTCAGAAGAACATGGAGACAGTGAATGTTTGCTCAGCAGAACACAGAGTATAAAACCTAGACTACCAGCAAAAAAAAATCTGAAGAGAGCAATGCTCTTGAGCTGGCACCAACCCTCCTATTCCTTTCCAGTGACTGGGGACACCTAGCATTATGTCAGGGAGTATATGATAGATACTGATAATGGAAATCACATTGGTGTTATGATGGAACTGAACATTGCAATTGCTATATTTTGCAAAGTACAACTTACATTTATACTGACATCAATCAGATTTGTCAATCTACTAAATCAGAAATCCTGTGTGACATCAACTATCTTCAGATAACTAAAACTGATATTAAACATCACACCTTCCACATGTGGAATATTTAAAAAACATGGTGAGAGACTATTGGAGTCTGACATACAAGTGAGTCCAGGTAGCTAATCTATTTTGTGGCACAGCACTGCATTATCTGACAAAAATGGTTCATCACATCTGAAACATCTTTACAGTTATATGACAGCACAGAGGGATATAATTGCTCAGCAGCTATGACTTTTTTCATGTGAGCCTAAATTTGAACCCTGTAGCATTCACAAATATTCTGGGCTGTGGAAAAAAAAAATACTAGTGCCATCTAATGCCAAGTTAGATACTTTTGTCATTTTTTGTTTGTTGATTTTAGCAATGACCCTGGAAATCATGAAAATCCTATTGCTTGAGAAAGGTTTCAATTACATATCCTCTAATGAAATGTCATCCTTGTCTGAGTCATATGTCTTTGACATCCTGACTTCTTGTTGACTTCAGGATGTGTTATCAAGACCAGGGATTTGTTCAGCCAGGACTTGTTATTTACAAGATTAAAAAGGAATGCAATCAGGGAAGGGCAGAGAAGTTACCACACACAAACTCTCTCCCGCCTGCCCCTGGACTGATACAAAACAAAGAAAAAAGAAAGAAGAAGGGGAAAGCAGTGCTGAATAAATAAATTAAAGTAGAAGATTTTGTGACACACCAGCATGTAAAGGTTCTGTTTTGTTGATGATTTATAAGCAGATATAATCGCAATCACATCTACTAACAAAACTTTCAGATTTTTTTTTCAAACGTAGAAGTTATTTTAAATGACCAGTGAAATCCAATGGAAAGAAGTTTAATTGAAACACCAACACAAAAAATGCTATTCTCAAGCACAAGATGCTGAAAAGACCAAAATTTCAATTGAGCTAAAAAAAATTGAGCTAAAAAAATTGGAAAAATGCTTAGTAATAGGACTAATAAAATACTTGTCCAAAAACCCTCCAGTTCACTATGTCAGCTGAGATAATTTAATGACAATTAAAACAGAGATTATGGAAAAATGCTTGACAAGATGGGTAGTGTTTCAGCAGAATATACAGGAGTAATTGGAGTTCTGCCTTAAATATTTAAATATACTGTTTTCAAGAAAAAAATAACATATTTTCAAAAGTGTTTCAAATCAAAATGAAAATAAGTCTGAGAATATGTAGACTGTATTAATAAGTATGCAACTAAAAAAAACAGTAAATGTCAAAAGCCTGTACATGATGCTATTGCACTGAATTTTTATGCTTCACCCTAAAAGCTGAGGAGACCTAGTTCAATGAAGCTGTGCAGGTCTAACAGATGAAACTGTAAACCTTGAGTTACCTATTCCCCCAGTCTTTAATGTATTTTTTCAGAACAGCTGGCTTGAGCTGAGGAAGGGAAGTATTTAGGAGGGACTTTAATTCTCATTTTAGATCTATTTAGTCCATTAGGGCTTTTACCAGCATTGCAATGCCTGAAAACTTGTCTAAGGGCATACAGTGAAAACCACCAGTAGGAAAATCATTTAGGTTTGCCGTTGGAAAAGAGTGTGCTTCAAAGGCTGGTATTTTCTTTCACAAAAAAATTGTTCTTTGCATATGCCACAACAGCAAACTGTAGATTATCAACAGGATATTAAGAAAGCTTTAAATCTTTAAGACAAAGATGTTTAAAAAAGTCTTCAGTCATGAACCCTGAACTGTCATTGATCAAAATATGAAAGAAATTGCCATGATCTTTCACTGATAGATATAACTGGTTTTATTCTTTATGTTCAAAACAGGCACTGACTTAGATCTCCTGAACCATTTTGGACACAACTGTGTCCAGGCCTGGGGCCCCCAGCACAGGAAGGACGTGGAGCTCTTGGAGCGGGTGCAGAGGAGGGCCACTAAGATGATCAGAGGGCTGGAGCACCTCTCCTATGAGGAAAGGTTGAGGGAACTGGGCTTGTTTAGCTTGGAGAAGAGAAGGCTCCAGGGAGACCTCATTGCAGCCTTCCAATACTTGAAGGGAGCCTATAAACAGGAGGGAGAGCGACTGTTTACGAGGGTGGATAGTGACAGGACAAGGGGGAATGGTTTTAAACTAAGAGAGGGGAGACTTAGGTTAGATATTAGGAGGAAATTTTTCACTGTGAGCGTGGGGAGGCACTGGAACAGGTTGCCCAGAGAAGTTGTGGATGCCCCATCCCTGGAGGCATTCAAGGCCAGGCTGGATGTGGCTCTGAGCAGCCTGGTCTAGTGGTTGGCGGCCCTGCATATGGCGGGGGGGTTGGAACTAGATGATCACTATGGTCCTTTTCAACCCAGGCCATTCTATGATTCTATGATTCTATGATAACTTCAGAATTTGCCACTTCAGGTAGAATGTAATGCACTCAAGAAAAAATCCACCTTCTCTAACTCACAGTTCATATCCACTGCTTTTTCCTTACTGCATCCATTCTCCTACATTTTTTATGTGACCAGTGGTTCTGAATGTTAGATGATAATGTACCAGTAAAATTACAAGGTAACATGAATGATGACTCAAAAGTGTAAAATAGTGGCTCTCTGTATTCTGTGTGAGGGCATGCATGTGTGTCAAGAAAATAATGCTGTGTATAAAATTTATTTTCAATTTTAAATTTTATTTTGGTGAGATTTTAATGGTCTAAGAATAGTGGAATACCAGCTAAATTTTCTCATGGGAACGTGTTATCTTTCTGATGGCAAAACACATTTCCACATTTTTAGCAAATATGTTCTATTTAATGAACAGGAATTCACTGATCAGCCCATTGTGTTTAATTTGACACTGCTGATTACATACATGCTTGCAGGTGATCTTGCCACATACTCCTGTAAATGTTTTGCAAGTTAATTATCTCAATGGACATATATCTGTTGGAAAGCAAACAGTACTGGAAGATCAACAGACATTTCTGAAGTAGGTTCTATAATTTGCTTGTCCATTACAAAGTGCTGAGAATTTTACCAAAAAAAACCCCATTTTGGACCATTTTACAAGTTTTCAGTCTCACACACAAATCATGGTGCAATCTGTGTGTAGCAGGGCAACTGCCTTCGTAACATTTCCCCAGTCCACCAAAGGGAGAAGTGCCAAGTATCTGTGCTTGGGGCACTGGAGTGTCTGTGTAGTTTCTGTCACTTTATAGCTTTCCCAAGGAAGAGCATCAGCTTATTTAGTCAGTCTGAGGAAGAATTATGTACAAAGTTGGCTGAGGTTTCTCTTCACATCATCTCCTGTTAAACATGTTTCTTCTTGCAGAAAGAGTGATTTGGTAATTTGTTTTCTGCATTGTGCATTTCCAAAATTTTTAGGAATAAACAGGTGATCCAAACATCCATATGGAATTAATACCTTTTACTAATTCTGTGACTTATATCATACGCTCAAAAAGAAAAAAATACACTGTAGGCTATAAAGATGTAAATAAAAGAACGTTCGAGCATTTCTCTGTTTCTTGAAGCCTGCAAGGGATACTAGGAAATTTCATTTTATTATACACACAAAAGATTTAGTTTTAATTAGTGATTTTTGTGGCTTGCTAGCATTAGTAGGAAGCATATTTGTGATCTATGTCACCCCAAGGCAAGAGTCATTTTGAGCAGCAGGGGTAATCCCAGAAGTACAGTTAATCAACTGGAAAACAGACAGTCCTGTCTTCAGAATTGCTTTATAAGGATAATTAAGACAAATTTCTGGCTCCAAACCATTTATTTGGGTTTTGTTTGGATTTCGGGTTGTTTGTGTTATTTTTTTCTTTTGCTCAGTACTTATTATTTCCTTGAAGGCAAAAATATTGATGAATACAAAATACAAAACATAAATATGTTTCACTATAAGGTATTGGAAAACACTGAAGTTCTAATAGTAAAAGCAGAACAAAATAAAACAAAACTTTGAAACAACTGGTAATCAGTTATAACATTCTTCTGTCCGAAGCCAGTGATTAAGTGCTTATTCTATCTACCTTCTTTATTCTATTAGAGGTATAGAAGTATTTTGATATTTCTCTTTTTCAGACCAAGATAATATAATTGTGCAAACATATATAGACATTCAAAGATAAGGAATAGCTAACTGCAAAATCAGCTCTTCTCACACAAGTTAACTTTCCACGAATGTCCTAGCTAGCTTTTGAAGTTTTGTGAACACTACTTCTAGAAGTTGTTCAGAAGATTTTGTTTCATTGTTTTTTATGACCAACACCCATAGAAAAGACTTAGACAAACAGAAGGAACTGAACTTGGTAGGAAAACAGTTAATGCAATTGTCATCTACAAATAGAAAAAAATATAAGGAAAATATTCAACCTTCAAGCAAAGCTTTAAGATTTTTTGTTTAAACTCACTCAGAAAGTTCCTAAATATTTTTGACAATTTGTATTAATAGCAGGGAAAACAGTTTGAAATATAAAATATTTGAACAAAAACTGAACTGAATATGCTTCGTAATTTTCCCATTAAACAGCCCTTCAGTAAAGGTATTGCATCTAATATTAAGCTAAAAGTAAATCAGAAGAGGAATCTAGTATGATGACTTAAAAATAAAAGGGAAAAAGATACAGTTTAAAACCCACTGCTGAGAACCTCTAAGTATTTATTGAAAGAAGTAGAGGAATTGAGTTGCTTTTCTAGATAAACCAAAAGCCATAGCTGGTTGAAAGAAACAATGAAAATTCAACCACAGTTGAAATAACATAATCCCCTGTGTTTACAGCAGATAGCCTAAGGCCATTTGGTAAATTTTTTAAACCAACGTTCATTGCAAAAAAACTATTTCAAAACCAGCTGGATGCAAAATAGGGCTTTTAAAAACAAACAGAAAATGAGGGTTTGTAAGGGGCCTTACCTCACCAGGCTACAAATTAAATTGCTCTTAAACCAATAGGGTAAGCAATATTAAAGAGATCTGAGTGAACAAGTAATCAACACTTTGTTTAAGGAGACATCTTATCTAATTAAGGCTATTGGAAACCATTCTACTGCCAGCCTTTATACTGTAGTTTCCAGCAGGAGAAACTTCCTCAAGGGCAGGCAGGAAGGGTTCTTTGTTAAGAGCTCACAGCCTCTTTGGATCTTCCTAGTACATTCCTTAATATAAGGTGGCTATCGTGAGTGAAACAGAAGGAGAAACTTAGAAGGTGTTTGTGTCAGCACACTTCTTGTGAAATCTATACCTACTAGAACTTCAAAAGTATCTTAATTTAGATTTTTATCTGGATCACCCTTAAAAGTAGGGCAGCTATGCCACGTGGTGGTGCAACTCCCCCCCTCTCCTCAGACACTTGGCTCCTGGTGTGATTCTCCCCTGCCAAAGCTACAGGGTGAGACAGGATGAAACTGTGAATGTGGGAACTCAAGGTTGCAGTACCTCCCTGGCATCTCTGATTCCTGTTTTCCCTTGTTAGTGGCATCTCAGAGCACTGAGCAACACTTCGTGTGCCTGGCACTTACCTCAAGCTAAGTGAATCACCTCTCCTCTATGCCTGCGGATGATACAGTGAGGGAAATAGTGCAACACACCAGAACACTACATTATCTGAGGTGGGCAGATACGGAAATGCACTTGACAAAAGTAAATAGCAAGCCAAAAGGGAGACCCTTGGATCTCTCCTGGGTTGTAGCGGTCTGTGACAAGAATGTCCCCTGAACTGGCATGTCTCTCTGGAACATCTGCCAGTGAAGGCCTGGGAGAAATTAACTTCTCGAGGCTCAACCATTGCCCGTTAAAGAGTGCCAATGCATTGTGAGCATTTACTCTAAACTGAGCAGAAAAAGGGGAACTTTTAACTACAGGTACTCTCCTCTATCTGCCTCTTTTATAGAGGGAGAAGAGAGAACATTTTTATACACTAGCACCTCTGCTTATATATTTCAGTGGATCCATATATTTCACACCAATTATTCATTTGTCTGCCTGTCTCTTTCTGTGTTTTGCATGCTTTGTATGTACATACATACATACATACATTTAGAATACTTTCTAAGTTAGTGTGATCCTTGTCATTCTCCAGTCTGTAATTGTTGCTATTCTAAACAACCTTTAAAAGCTACTAAAAATATCTGATTTACCACATACCCTCAGGTTACTGCTAATTTGCAACTGTGTGAGAGATTTTACCCATGATATCCCAGAATAAAATTTGTATTCTTTCTTACTAGAGTGCTCCAACACTCTCAAATATGCTCACTAACTTTAAACAGAGTAGTTAGTTTTTTTTTAATTTTGAAAATAAATATTTTTTGAAGTTTTTAGCTCTCTTTTCACTCAGAGGGGTTTTTGCAATCACTCTAAAAGCTGATGTTTAGTTGAACTAAAATTTTAACTTTTGAAGGTAGTTAGGGTGAGCTCTTGACCTAAAATAGAAGATCAAAGTTCTCTGCTGGTTCAGAAATACATTCTTGGCTTCTGCTTTGCATTGTAAGTACTTAAGTTCCACAGATGAATTATTTTGTAGTTTTCCTGAGCACCTAGACATCTGCTTTTGAGCATACTCAGAATAGATCATCCCTAACAGTAACAGTTCATCCACTAAGCATAACTGGGTTCTCAAAAAAGCTTATCCACATAAAACCAGCAAAAAAATGCCTTTTTTTTTTTTTAATAAAATGCACAGGACATTGTGAGGTGTTTGACAAAGGAAGAGCATTATCTCCATCTTGGTACTTGAACTATTACAAAAAATGAAAGAAAGAAGAAAAAACCTGAACTGTGCTGATCAAAATGTGGCCAGATGGGATTACAATTTTCCTGCAGCCTTCTTTTTTGCCCCTCAGCTGCTGTCTTTTCTAGCCAGCCTGATATCTGTAAGGACTTCAGACCATTTCTGTTTAGAGTACTTCGTATTCTTTGGACCTCATTTCAAAGTTACTAACATTTATTACATGCACTATACAATGAACCTGTGTACTGAACAGAATGGTTTGGGACTTCTTCCTTGAGCCTAGGCATTTAAAAGCAAGAAATTATAGTCCCCAAGTTTTAGCTAATCTTATGGATCTCACACTCTGATAGTAGAGCACAGACTGACACATTAACCTAAATCTTAAGGTAGAAATACTGAATTGACAAAGTTCAGACTGCTGAAGTGTATCAGAAATAATTAATATTATTTAATCAGCAAAACTATTACATTCAGTAACCATCAATTTTACAACTATGATTCTGCTCCAACAACTCTTTTTTAATATATTTTATACCTACACATATATGACCATGAAGTATTCATTAAAGCACTGTCAACACTGGAGAAAAATAGAAAAAGAAAAGAAAAGAATTAATATGAAGAAGGAAATATGAAATAATCTCATTTACTTATTCCTGGTAGGGGCAAATATATTTCCATTTTCTTACAAAATCCATATAAATACTCTTCAAAGACATATTGTAACTAAAATGAAAGGCCTAACAGAGCAGGATCATTCTACCTTCTGTATCATTCAGAAATTTTAAAGTATTTTTACAGTTTATCTCAAAGGACAGCTTTCTGGCATATGCTACACACATTAAAATGAGGGGTCTCTCAGGTTGCTGTGTAAAATGAATTAGCAAATGAACTTCTGTTATAATATTCATAAACAAATGTTGAGGAGACAATAGGCTATGCAACAGTATGAGATGGCATGCATTATTAAACAAAAGCATACAGCAGCAGAATATATTAACATACTCTCCAAGTTTTATGAAACTTACTCTAACCGTTCTTTAGTGTTTCAGCAGGTGGTTGTCCTATAAAAGAGTGAATATTTAATATAAAAATATTTTAAGGAACATTAAATAGGAGATATACTTTTCACCAAAAAGGATTACAAAGATGAGTTGTGTCATGTACCAGAGAGACTATAGAATGTGCACACAGAGTGTCAGGATCTATCACAGACTGGATTACACAAGCTAGTTTGATGTAGACATATAAGAGCCAACAGTGTGCGTTACATTTTATGGAAAGGACCAAAATGCTTCTCCTATCTGGCTAGCTAATCTTGTTTCCTTTAGTGACCACCATCACACTATTTAAAGCTTACAATAATTAGACAGGCACCACCTGTTGTGTGCAAAGCTGAGGCTTAAATCTATTTGGCTTTTTTTTTTTTTTTCAACTCCACAGCTAACTCCTAGAGTAATTAATGTGTTGCATTTATGGATGCCATGCTGAAATGTCTGATCAATAATTAAAGTCATAATTTCAAGAGCCATAAAAAGCACTCTTCAAATGCAATTTCACTAAATTAAGGAATTTTCCAGCTACTGAGCGACAGTGGCATGTTGCAAATAATTTACTTAGAAAATCCACTGCTGATTCTTCTAGCCAATATAAACTTGTAGAGGGAGAAAGGATGTTGACTTTTTTTACTCACTCCATTAGCTTTTTTCCCCAGTAAATATCCCTTGATACTTCATTTACAATCTAAGGAAACATCTCTGTTCTAAAATTATTCCACTATGCTTCATGAAAACTCTGGGTCTTACCATTTTTATGTCTTGTCATAAATGGCAAAACTCTTTCAAGCCAATTAGGCAACACCTCTTGAGGGTCAGACTTATTTACTGTTGAACAGATGCAAGTCCCTTCAAAGAGAACAGGTGAAGGAATGATTTTTCTACTTCTAGCTACATACCACACTTAGCGTTGTGCTAGCAGCCCCCAAAGTGTGCAAAACATTGTTTATCCTTGAAGGTAAGAGTATTAAATCAAGGTACTGTGTCAATCTGAAGTGCAACAAGTAATAACATGTAGAAGTTGTAAATTATGTCATTAAAGACATTCATTCCTATTTTGTCTTCAAAAGAAATAAACAGACTTATTTGATTAATGTATAAGCTTATGCTAGCTTAAGAATGGCTTATGGCAAAACAAAAGCAGAGCTTATTTTCAGTACAAAGAAGACTAGAGTCTCAGTTCTTCATGATGTGTATCATGTAATTCCAAAGACTTCAGCAGAACAATCTCTGCTTTTCGCCACAGCAGAAGAAAAATTGAACATTTATGTAGTTAATTCAGACACAAGTTACAGCACATAAATCATTACTAAGTAGTAGAGACAAGAAGCAGCATCTCCTCTGGGAAGTCTCCTTAGACATATAATATTCTTTACTGTGAACTATTATGTCTCAACCACTGTCAGGATCAGGACTTTAAGATATGTGATATCTGTGCAGCATCCCAAACATTAGTCCCCGTGCATTAATTTGGTTGATGTGGGGTTTTACTCCATTTATAAACTATTTGAAAACATTACTATTTAAAAAAAACCCCAAAACAACCAAACATCTCTTACAGTTAACCTATATGAAGTTATATATTTCATATTTCTCACTAGAATTTTGTTTTAAGCTTGTTTCATCATATGACCATGTCTTTTTTCATGATTATACTTTCAAGCATAAACAAACCATTAATTAAAACCAAGAAAAAGTCAAAACCCCACAACCAAAGGTTTTGCAGGGCAAATTCTTATTATCAGAGACGGTTGATAGTGGAAAAGAGAGAGAAAAAGTTGCTAAATGTATGTAAATTTTCATTTGCATCAAGATATTGATATTTCATATCATCAAGATATTAATTTTCACTCCAATATGAAGTCTACTTCGTTATTTTTCCCTAAAAACACTTAAAATATGCATCTAAAGGCTACTAAGAAAGTAAGATCAATTTTCAGTTGTAAAAAAACCCCAACACCAAACATAGAAATCCCAAAGGAATATTCACCAAACCCAGAAACAGCAAAGTAGGTGGGGGAAAATAAAAGTAAATCCTCTTATTTTAACAATACAATATCAGAGTTTACATTAGAATATATTTTATACCTATAATAGTACTTAAAACCAGCATGAAAATCAAATCATATTTGCAATATTTAGGAAACATACCAATGCCTGTTTTTTCTAATAGATTTTTAAAAGTGTTCTGCCAGCCGTGGTTTAAGAAATGGTGTTTAAGAAATTGTAGAGAAAACCTATCCATAAAATTTTAAATTTGGTGATAATTTCAAGCATTTCTCTTTTCCACGTACGTGAAGCAGGAAATTAGGAGGCAACTGCAACACTAGCTATTTTCCCAACACTCATCACTGACAACTTGGTACTCAATCAACAACATAACAATTTGAACACGGTGTATTATTGCACATTGTATCTTAACTGCACAGAAAATACAATCAGTATAGTTGAAGCACGTAAGCAGAATTCAGCTACAGAGAGAAATTGTTCTGTGATTATGAATGGACTGTATCTACAGGCACTGGATGTAACTGTTGCACACTGAATACGACTAATAAAATATACTCAGAGTCTGAAATATCTGACTCTGACAGCCAGTGATCTACAGAACAATGTTGAACACCTTATGAGTTGCTTTGGGCTCCAATTTCTTTGTGCACTGCTACTACTATCCTGGGGCATTGAAGGGCATTGGTTATTTTTCTAGATGCAACACTTTAAAAGAAGAAAGAATTTTTTAAATGAACACCATATTTCCCAGTTTAGAAAGGATTAACTCTTTCTTCTTGCTCAGGTAAATCACAGAGGGTGAAAGAAAGACAATAAAAAACCCCGTTTTGTTACTGTTCATCACAAATCACTAGGTATTTTGACAGGAAAGTAAACAAAATAAGAAATTATGTCTTCAAGGAATTTTATTTTTTTTAGCTAGTGGATGTAGATGTGCATACGAAATACACAAAGATACTGTAGAATTAGATTTTAAAAACTCCAATAAACTATTCCTATTTTTAAAAAAAACACACAACTATTGCTGATTCTGGAATAAGTATTAAATAATTTGTGCCCAAGTCATGTCTGGGTCATAACCCATGAACAGAATTTACTAAACAGCAGTAGCGTGTAAATATCCAATTGAGAATTATGTCAAGATCTGGGGGAAGTAGGGAGAAAAAGCGTAAGGGACTGGGTTTTATGGTTTGCTTTTGTTTGTTTTATTCTTACCCCACTATTCCTCTGAAGTTGATTAGAGCAATTATTATAGAGGTTCATTATATGTTGTACCCAATCTGTATATCAGCCATGTTGCCTTTCCTTTACTGTTTCATGACTTTTTTCTATGACTTGTGTAAGAGTCGGTTAGAAAACCAGCACTGTCTCAACCTTGTCATCAAGGACATGACACTCCCAGTTAGACTACAATGTCCCTTTTTACGGATTTAATGCAGCCTGGGAGCAAGACTTGTGTCCCGGCAGGCCTGCTATAGCAAAGCTACAATATCATAAGAAAATCTCTAGGGTAAAGTAAAACATAATTGCCACTTTCTTAGACAAAGGTGTGGCTGACATGCAAAGACCTCATTTCCCCAGCAACGCACCCTGGTGCTGGTACGGAACGGATTGATGGGGGACGGAGTGAAACAGCCTCATTCCATGGCCCTGCCCTGTCCAAGACTATCCGTACCTCTGGAAGGATAAGAACAATAAACTGCGAGTGTAACGGCTATCCAACCAGAAAGATGACAGACACTGTGCCAAGCACTGTGGCGAAATCTTTACCCTGACGCGAACTTTGCTCATTATAATGTCATTATAATACCAAAACACACCTCCATGCTGAAGGCTACCCACCTCCGAGGTAGACCGCTCCTCAGACACTCCCTTCTGGGCATGCACAAAAATGAGTTCCTGGGGAGAGATGGGGATTCTTGAGGCAGATGAGGAGCAAGATGTGTTACTTAGTATAAAAGGTCACCCCCTATCAACTTAAAGTTGAAGCCTTCCCCACCAAGGATCAACGATGATCGTTAGGACTGGCGGTACACTGCTGGCTCTGGGCCCAGGGGATGCCTTGTACCCACAGTGGCAGCTGTATTCCTCTTTTCCTCCCTTCACTTTACTATTTGCTCCCTTTATCACACATCGCTTATGGACACAAATAATAAAGTTTTTACTGTTTGACTGAAGCTAACCACTTTCGACATGGTTGCTTTTAATTTTGCACTTTGAGATCTCAGCAAAGAACCATCATGAGTCCTTAGTGGACTGTGTCAGACTTGCAAACAGGCCACTTCATTTTCAGTGCTTTGTACCAGCCAACCTTCACTGCACCCAGGATGACCCAGGAAACTGGCCTCCTACAGGTTTTTTTTAGCTACATTTTTTCCTGTTTGAAAATCGTATTTTTCACTGCACTGCCCATTTGCTTTAAAATAACTCATTATTAGTAAGTACAGAAATGCCTCAATTTACTCTTGCAAATATCCTGCTGCTTAAAAATGACTTCTACTATATAGGCTTCTGTGTCCGAGACTTTTTTCAATATTTGTGCACTGCTTCTTTATACATTTCATAAAATCATAGAAATATAGAATGGTTAGGGTTGGAAGGGACCTTAGAGATTACCTATTTCCAACACCCCTGCTGTGGACAGGGACACTTCCCACTAGACCAGGTTGCTCAAAGCCTCATCCAGCCTGGCCTTGAACAGCTCCAGGGATGGGGCATTCACAACTCCCCTGGGAAGCCTATTCTGGCGTCTTACCACCGTCACAGTAAAAAAAAACTTCTTCCTAATATTTAATCTAAATCTATCCCTCTTTCAGCTTAAAACCATTCTCCCTCATCCTATCACTACACTCCATGATAAAGAGTGCCTCCCCATCCCTCCTGTAGGCCCCCTTTAAGTACTGGAAGGCTGCTAGAAGGCGTCCCCAGAGCCTTCTCTTCTCCAGGATGAACATCCTCCACTTTCTCAGCCTGTCCTTGTATTGGCTTCCAATCATCTTCATGGTCCTCCTATGGACTCACTCCATCTGTTTGTATCTTTATGTTCCCTTTCTATTTCATGCAGAGTTTGTAAGCTGTTTGGGGCTTATTTCTGTATGTTTGTGCAACATTGAGCAGTCTTGTCTTGATATCCAGTTAGATCATCTGAAGTGCTACAAGTAATAAGAGCAGTTTTCTCGATATTTCTCATTAAACTTTTTTTAAAGACAGTCAATTCTCACTCAACAGCATCTTCAGTTCTGAATCCAAGATAATGAACATCAAGAGAGGACCACCTAAGAGTAAAGCAGAAATTAAAATTTATTCGTATGGTGAATGAGGGAATGTGAGGGGAAATTTAAAAAAATAAATAAAAGATAAAGTTAAGTTGAAGTAACTGAAAGAAAAATTATCTAATTAAAAAACTGATTCTGCAGTTCTGACATTCTTAAAACTCCTTTAGCTCCATTGTTTCCTTTCCCGTTTGTTTTTAGACCCATTTTACATGCAGAAAGACTTCTAGAAGAGAGGAAAAAAGAACAGAAAATCCTGAAGAGGCATAGCAGTGGCAGACTCTGATAAGCTAGCAATACCCTTAATTTCAGTCATGGGGAGAAAGAAGTTAAACAATAAAAGAGCGAAGCCAGAGCTTAACTGTAATCTTACAGTCCAAGGAATCTTTACCTGAAATCTATTAGAAATACCAGTGTATGAACTAGGTTTAGTTTTAGCATTTGTTTCTGGCATTTCCATGGAAAACAGAAGGGGTATCTAGATGTTTTCACAGGTAAATTAATTATTTCACTATTCTGATCATAAAAGACGGTAAGTTTATTTAAATACATTACACTTATTTTTAGCTAGGCTCCTTGAAACTTTACTCATTAGCTGTGTTGATTTTCTTCTCTGCCAATTTCAGTTTCATAGGAGCCAAAAGCAAAGAGCATAGTTTCTTCCCATTGTCTTACAATCAGCTTGATTTGTTTCTGCTGTTTTCCTCATAAAAATATTTCATTTAAATCCTGTTTTCCATTCCTGTTAGTGAATGCCTGGAGCACATGTTGCTGATTCATTATTTCACAGAAGCCTTCTAGCAGCTGTTCTGCCCTTTGCTTATAGCCTCTGAGAGGTGCCAGTGCACTGGTGCTGTGCAGGTAACCTGGCAGGTGTGCAGATAGAACAGAACAATGTGAACTGAATGAGGGAATAGATGAACCTAAAAATTTCAGCACACACTGGGCAAAAAATAAAGAAAATTAAGATTAATTTCTAGGTTTAATGCAAGAATTGTGCATTTTGTCCAAGGCAAATTTAAGTATTTTACTATGCTGGTAAAAATTAATGTATCTCATCAGTGACATTTCTTTAACACAGGTAAGCTACTATATTGGTTGTTAACTGGTGTGCTTTGAGTTGCTTTTCTGAGCAAGTTCTGAAACTTTTAACTATTTCTTTCATGTTTTCCTGATATGTTTGTTATATCAACCTGCATTTAGCTGGAAGATGTTTCTGAAATATACTATCCTTGTGTTACATATGTTGCACACAATATAGTTATGTATATAAGCATATAGTATGTATATTTACCACAATGCAGGTAGATGCAGTTACGGTAAGTGGTCTTCATCATATTCTTTGCAGTCACTTCTCATTTATTGCTATTTTTGGATCTTTTTTAGTGAGTTATACTGCATGTTCAAGGGCGGTTTTGTTTTTAGTAGTTATTGTCACTTGTGTCCCAGTACTTCACCTACATTGTAAAAATAGAAGTTCTCAGATTTTCTGAGTTTTTCATTTGCATTAAAGATAAGCAAAACAGATGATATAAACTAGCAGTTGAATGCCTGTCAGGTGACATACAGTGAAAGAAAGCATTTGGTGAAGGGCTAGACTAATAATGCCTGGAGGCTAACAGCATGCCCTTGCAACATTACTACTACCAATTCACACATGTTATGACACCCATGGTAAACAAATTGTTATTCTTGAGTCATTATGTAAGAGTAAAACCTAATTCAAATACATTTTAAAGATTTTGAAAAACGTTTGTTTTTTTTTCTTAGACTCACTGATTAATCTTCACAGTTAATTATTTATTAGTTTCTCTTTCAAGATTACTGAAGGCAGTGCCTACAGAAGTGGGCAAGGTGGTACTCTAGAAAACACCCAGACTTACAATGACAGAAGTCTTCCTGAATTAAGCTCGTGTTTTGTCAATTTGTTAATTTAATCAATTAATATATTCCACAAAATCTAGTTTGATAAGATTTGGGAAGGAATTCAACCTAACATACAGATTTGACTGTTTCATATACAGAAAATTGCTTGAACAACTGCAAGAAATTTTCTAAATTTTCTACATATTTTTAGGTTTTTACCAAAACATACTACCAAATTTTAATCTACAATAGCAACTGAGCTACCTGATAGATAGTGACTCCATTAAAAATCCTAAGGTTCATTTCACCCCCAAAAAATGGAATTGCAAGGCTACCCACAATTTCAATGATTATTATTCTAAAAATCTATCAGTCCACACAGTTTTTATCCAAACAGTTAACATACAAAAATAATAAACCACAGATAGAGCAAATGATGTTATTTAGAACTATCTGGAAGAAACATCCCTTTTTGTGCAGTGTAAACATGTACACAGTAAACATATAAAGGGAGATTTTACACTAATTCTGCCTTAGGAACAGAACTCATAAAAGAGATTAAAATCTAATTATAAAAAAGGTATGCAAATCTTCTAAAGCCAGTGGGTTAAAAAACTTGGAAAACATTAACTCTATATGGGTAACAGAAATAAACACTCACTGTCATCTTTGCTGTTGTTTCATTACTAGATAAAGTTAAAAAAAAAAAGGCTAAACCTGATATTGAAAGGTGTTTGGTAAACTATGTTGTGTTACTGTGTCTGTTTTTGTCTGGATTTATTTGAAAACCTTCTCTTTGGCAGAGGTGAAGGAGTGAACAATACCCCACAAGTCTTATCTAAATTTAGTATTAGCTTCATTTTCATGAAGTCACTTTGTTACTTTCTGTTAGTTCAGCATAACGAATAGTAATAATTTTAATAGTACCCTTATCAGATAGCAGCAAGATAGTGTCAGCACCATACAAATAAATATAAGATTTATCAAAATTGAGAGAGAGGAATTACATGTAGACACATAAGTAGCACCCATTTCAAGATTAACTGCTGATTCAGAAGATCACAAGGCTTTGTGTGGAGTTTGGCTCATATCTTAAAACCTGTGAAAGAATCTGAGATATCCTAGGATATATAAAATGGTACCCCACACACTTGTTTACACTGCCCCCCAGCATTTTATACCAAAGAGATTATTTTACCTATATGCAATTACTGAATAAGTTTTTATATATATATTTGCTGTGCCATTCGGAAAGTACAATGCTAATCAGTGTAAGAATCTCAGCCCTATCTTATTTTACACATTTTCCACAAGCAGGAGGATCCAAAGAGCTGGATTTTTTTTTTCAATTCCAGTATCCAAATTATATATTGACTAATGCAAGCTTATTTTATTGACTAAATGATACTTAAATAAGTCAATTTTTCATGCAACTAGTTGAAAAAAATAAAAGCAAATTTAAAGTGTTAATTGAAATTCCTAAAATACAATTAAAACCTCTGCTAGAAACATAGTGTGATGGCTAAATGTTTTCTAGGGAGTAATTCATACTGATGGTCAAATGCAGAAGTCCATTCCTTTGAGCATCTTATTTAACTTTTGGAAATGTAAGTAATCAACACCTAACATAAGGCTACTGCCAGGTGATTGGAACTATCTGCTTGTGTTGTTGTTGGACTATGTCACACACATTTTTGGCAAAGACTGACATCACTAATTTATATTTTACTAGAATATAAACTGTAGAATTTCTATGTCTACGTGCTATTTAAAAAAACATGATTGCTGATTCTAGTCAAAAGAAACAACTGTTACAAAATAAAATTTGGTATGCTGCTTCGAATTTCTTCAGTCTTTTAGTCAGTACACAGCTAAACTGGGAGCAGAAACAGATGTTATTCAAATTGGTTTTACAGAGATCGTTCAAAAGTTTACCTGGGGAGTAAATTAAAATAACTGTAGAATCTGACATTATATTTTTATGGAAGAGGAAAGCCGGTCAATGAGCCTTGACCAATGAATGTTGCATGCTAATAAGGTCTCTTCTAAGACATATCAGCTTCAAACCCTTAAAGTCCAGGAAAGGCTCAGTTCTAACACTGAAACTTATATTTTCGTACTGGTCTGGAAAAATAGCAGTCTACTCTTTGGAGAAAAAAATAAAAGGCAGATTTATTTGAAAGCAACAAAACATGCATGTGTACTCTCCAAAAATGTAAACCCTAAGGAGTCTTACGTAGTCTAGCAGCATGAGTAATGAACTGAATTTTCAACCACTTCCTGCCTGATACCAATATCCGTCTATTCATTTTATTCATAGATGGCACTTAACTAAAAAATCATATGGACACTTACTGTATGCAGTCATATGCTGTTGCTGTAAAGGAGAAAGTTCAATTTTAAACTTATTTTCCAGTACAAACCCTTCCCAAGGGATGCAACTTGAGGGACAGTATAAAAGTGGTTAAGTCAATACCAGCTTGATTCCACTTCTCTTGCCACCTGTTTATCATAGACCTTTCAGCAGCTGTTTTGCACTCTTCTATTGACTAAAGGAGAGTAATATTGCTTGACAACTGCCTGGTGTATTAAATAAATGGTTATCTCATTTTTTGCCTAACAGTTGTTGATTCATCCATGCTAACATATTTATGGAACATCCATAATGTACTTAAAAGGTGGACAGCTTCCACTGTACCTTTCGTAGGAGAAAATTGGACAACGAAGAAAGGCAGCCCATAGAAGTAAAGGACACAGCTATACAAACAACACTTACAATTTTAGTAACTTACACACCAATCACTTTTCATAGAATGGTTGATTTGGAAAGGACCTTAGAGATCATCAAGTTCCAACCCCTCTGCCATGGACAGAGACACCGTCCACTAGACCACGTTGCTCAAAACCTCAACCAGCCTGGCCTTGAACACCTCCAGAGATGGGGCATCCACAGCTTCTCTGGGCAACCTGGCCCGTTTAACTTTTTCACTGACCAAAGAATCCTGCAGGTGAGTTGGTAAGACCTACTGCCAAAGTATGTGTTGAATAATTATCACCTTCCTAGGCTACTTTATATCACCATTTGTGGATGTGTTTGCTCTTTTAAAAACTTCTTGCTTTCTGTGCTACAGGAAAAAGGTAATGTATAAATAACACATAAGCCAAAGAAGGGGAGCTATTTAAGAAAATTTATTTGCTCATAAGTGCTTCTGCAGTTGAATAGTCGAGCAATGTATATGTTCATGCAAAAAAAAATGTTTAAAAATAAAATTTGAGCACTAAAAGAACTTAGACACCTTACATAGACCTGTTGTTTTCCACCATACATTTTCCCAGCCCCTATGAAACACTTCTGACTTTTTAATTTGGACATTGGGGGAAAAAAAAAAGCCTCTTCTCCTTTCTCTTTTTGTCACTGAGTAAAGCAGAATGAACTCCATCCCCCACATCTTTCTCCTGTACATTTTTCTCTTCAAGGGTTTTGGTTTTAGTTGAGGAGGGGCAGCCACCCTTACATAGATTTTTTTTAATTATTTTTATTTTTTCCTTCTGCAGATTTATTTTTCCTTTAGTTACTTTTCAAAGATTCCTTTAGCTACACTTCAAGCCTCAGAAATTGTAAATCAATAAAAAAAAAAACCAATGAAAAGCAACTCTTAACATAAAAATTTCATTGTAATTACTTAATGGGAGAAATAAAAAAATAAAGAAAACATACCTTTCACATTGAGTTTTAAATGAAACATTTAAATGTTCCATTTAAAACCAACTGTATTAATTCAGAATAAAGCTGTACTACAACTAATTCTTCAAAAGGATTGTTTTATTTGCTTCTAACTCAAAACTGTACTCTGATGTTTTAGAGTGACAAATTATGGTGGGTGTATCTTGACTGGCTGTCAGGTGCCCACCAATCTGCTCTGTCCCTTCCCTCCTCAGCAGGACAGAGGGGGAGAAAATAGGATGAAAAAGAACTCATGGATCAATATAAAGGCAGCTTAATAAAGAAAAAAAGAAAAGGCACACATGGAAGCAAAGAAAAACAGAATATTTAGTCTCTGCTTCCCATCAGCCAATGATGTCCAGCCACTTCCTGGGAAGAACGACTTCAGTATACATAGCAGTTGCTCTGGAAGAAGAATGTTGTAGTAACAAATACTGCCCCCTTCTCCTTTCTCTTCACTTTTATTGCTGATCAGACATCATATAGTATGGAAAGTTTCTTTGGTCAGTTTGGGTTAGCAGTCCTGGCTATGTCCCCTCCCAAGATCTTGCCCACCCCCAGCCTACTATATTTTGGGGGATGCTGGGGAGAAAGCCTTGTTGCTCTGTGAGCGCTGCTCAGCCATAGCCAAAACACTGGTGTTTTAACAACACCTTTCCAGCTACAAATACAAAGCACAGCATTATGTGGGCTGCTATGGGGAAAATGAACTCCATCCCAGCCCGACCAGATACACCAATGAAGTGTGACTTAGACTGGCAGCAAAGAATACTCTTTGTCATCTTTGTCCTTTTATCCCACCTTAACTCTCATTGTACATCTGTACTTGCAATGAGAAGTTCAGTCTAAATTATGGAGAAGATTCCGTGGATTTCTATGAAATAAATATGTCAAATATTATATTTGTCATCTCAAGTTCAATAATATTTCATAGCGATCATGATCCTTTACCCTAAATTGTGTCTCAGCGTCTGCATGGTTTTCTTTAGTTCTCTTTGCTCCTAATGCTTAAAAAATGTAAAAAATGCTAAAATACATAGAAAACATAGTAACTCCCTCTCCCCTCTCCTAAGACTCAGCGCTATAAAATACAAATTATCTCTTCTTCGCACTTTTTTTTTTTGTAAAAATTGAAATCTGTGGGAAATAATCTAAATACCTTTGAGGATCTGAATTCTTAACAGTAATTTTTAACAGTAACTAAATACACTTGAAGCATGATACAAAAGACATAGAGACTCCATGTTTCAGGAATAAACTCCTTACTTAAACTAAACCAAGTTACATTAAATGAAAATTCTTCAAAACTATATGAATATTACTCCCAATATAGGCAACATTTCTCACTGTCAAAGATTCAGAAATTTAGAGTAAAGTTTTAAATACTTATACATACATATTTATATTAACCTAAGTGAAACAGATTATTTTCAAATAGCAAAAATGAAACCTATTTCCAAGTTCTGATAAGGAAAAGGTCAAGTCAAGTAGGACAATTTCTATTATGAAGTTTCAAAGAAACTTGGTAAAAGTCATCCAAAGACACTCAAAGATGTATTATTAGACTTTTGCTGATTTCAAACAGTTTTTGAAACTGAGACATTGTCAATATAATATAATCATCAATATGATAACTGACAATTCTAACTACAGAATAGATCCTGAACTTTCAGTCTTAACTTTATATCAGATCTTATACTTTATTTTTATGCTTTGTTATAAAGCCTGTCTTTACAGCTAAACCTTCTAGTTTCCAAAGTAGCATACAGTATCATTGAAGACCTATTCAAATTTGGTTGTCTGAGGAAAGAAAATACATTGTGGTTCAGGGTTTGTACTGTGTTTTCCACAGAAAATTCACAGTGATCACAGTTTTGGCCACTGAGATATCACTGCAAGAATTATTTAAAAATTAGGGACAGCAGCTACATGCAAACTTGCTGGAGACCACCATTCAGGTCACTTGAGAAGAATGCTTCTGCTTGTGCAGGATTGCTTTCTCCAGCACGCTGATGCATCCTTTGTTGACAGTATTTTCCTCACTTATCTAAAGCCATGTTATATACGAACATTTCCCTTTATTGAAAAACATAAGCCACAACTGAGAGGACAATTCTGGGAACAGATGTGTAAAAATAATTCAACTTTCATGTGAAAAATCAGATTAAATTTGATGGGTGTTATTTCTGATGTCAGTATCACACTGAGTGAACATAAATCAAATATTTAGGCTTGACATGTTACATCAGAACACTATGAATGCAAAAGATGTAAAAAAATGCAAGTGATGTAAATGGGTAAAAAGCATGGTAATATACTTGTAACACTAATTAAACAGGCAAAATAGCATTTCTTGAACACAATTCCTGTACCTTTTTTTTTAACCTCCAGTATGGCCTGTGCTGGTTCATGCTACTGTCTTGTCAGATCTTTCACACCAAGTTGCATCTTATGTTTATCTGTAAGAAAATTTCTAAGAAAAAATTGATTAGACATAAGAAAATGCCAAGATACAAGGGCTCTAAATAAGATTTTGTTTCCAAGGATTCTTTGAGGTAAAAAAAAAATCTTTAAACTTAATATTCACGGTCATTATTTTAAATCTATACTTCCTCAGGGTAGGAATCTTAGCAGTGCATGTGAGAATCATTGCACATCTTCAAAGCCTTCAGACAGGAACAGATTTTTTGGCAAAATTAATCTTGATATATCCACAGATGGGTGTTAGACTTTAGCATCATTATAAACTTAGCAGAGATTTTGATTCTCAATCTACAAAATAGTAATAATGCCAACACAAGCCGAATTGGTAAGCACCTTCCATTCAAATGGCTAAATATGTGTATTTATTTTGGCTTGTGGTATATAAAGAAATTACATTCATGACCCTTTATCACATTCATAACAAATTCTTCACCTATATGACCAAAAGAAAAGCAAAAAAATTGAGGTAGAACTTTAATTTTTTTTTATTTGATAAGTGATATTTCTGTATTTGTTGATAATTTATGTGAGTATGGAAACCAGGACACTAAAGAAAAGACCTTAAGATGGGTAGTTCACAACTTTTGTCAATATCTGGGATATTAATTTATAGTGATTCTTAAATATTTACTATGATAATGATTAAGGATCCCATGGAAATCTTTTTTATGGCTTGGATTGAATAAATCTATGGTCTAACTTAACACCACAATCTCCTGTTCTGTTTTTCACTCATATGCATAAAGTGAAGTGTCTTCCCAATCTTGATCTCTTAATTTGATTATCAGCCCCCAAATTCACTAGAGTTACAGCTCTATTGGTTTTATTAAAGACGTTTACTTGTCAGATCGTATTTCCTTTCTCAAATTTGGACTTATTACAGATCTGAATTTCCATGTCTAAGGAGTTAGTTGGTTCCTTAAGGCAGAATAGTATAAGTTTATAGTTCGTGTGAAAGATCAGATCTTTAGGTCTCAGATGTGGGCTTAGC
Organism: Pterocles orientalis; assembly: GCA_011057875.1. Classification (NCBI taxonomy): domain Eukaryota; kingdom Metazoa; phylum Chordata; class Aves; order Pterocliformes; family Pteroclidae; genus Pterocles; species Pterocles orientalis. Next base: position 177,138 of record WKFP01014862.1, on the reverse strand, counting down.
ATGCCATATCCTGTAATTGCTCACTTCTGTTGACCTATCTGTTGATGCTATCTTTGCATTTAAAGAATTGCACCACTTCTAGTTTCACCAGCCTTCCACTCCTTGGCCAGACCTGGTTTCGATTCGCATGTTACAGTGTGATTGAGTGGAACAAAAACAACTTAATTATATGCTGCCCACCACCAAATATTTCAGAGCATCAGATGATCCAACTACCAATTGTTTTAGCCTACTAATCTCTTTGCCAATATTTTCAAAAAGTATCTAAACATTTTGATTTCTAATATATACAAGTAGTTAAAAATTATTTGTGTTCTTGCCCCTTCAAATTTCTGACTCTGGTCTTTCTTCCAAAAACCTATCAGCAGCCTCAAAGGAATTGCACAGAGATTGTTGTCCATGTTAACTCTTGCAAATTAGTAATTAGCAGTTTTTAAAAGGTATGATGCTAAACTCTCTACATTCCTGTGAGTGTTACTACAATTATTTTATCACTCATTTAACAATACTAACATGTTCTGAGGTAGTACTGCAGTCTCAAAAGAAATAAATTGCCATTGGTGTTTCTAAATTATTTGAAACGTAGTTTGAGATTTCTGGAAGGAAAAACAAATTTCACAATATAATACCTAAAAAAGAGATATCTAAAACCAGCCAGGCTCACTGACTTCCAGTGTTGATTAACTGTTAATAAAAGAGAATGTTTGATACCTCTTTTTGGAGCTCTTCAGAAGGACAAAGCAATTGTATAACTATCAATAGTTCTTTGAATTATCAAAAACAAGTACTGTTAACCTAATCTTAAATCAACAGTATCAATGAAGGAACTCTTTGAGAAAACTTGCTACAATTAAATGAGACACTAACTTTGGTTTGACAGCTACGTATAGATCTCATATCCCTTTGTTGAAAAATTCTTTGGGGCTCTAATAACATAGACAGTAATTACATCAGTCCAGACAAACTCAGAAATACAAAAACTGTTCTAGGTATGTTAACTTAATCTCCACTTCAAAAGTAAGACATTATTGAGCAAATATTTAGGTGACTGCCACACTTCAAGTTTGGTACAGCTGCATATGTATTTTCAGGGATGTAGTAAGAGAATCCTTTTTTTTGTAGTTAGTATCTTCCTTCAATATAGTGGCTCTCCTTGCTGCAGGATCTGTTCTGAGTCTGTTCTGGTGGTAAATCACTCTTAAGTAGTCTGAGTGCTCACAATGTTGAAGTGCAAAATTTTCTTATTGAGGAACTGAGCCATCCAAGTCTTCAGGTCTGAGTATCTGAGAAAAAAATCAGAATTTTCTCCCTCCACTTAAAGCCTAAAATTGCTATTTTTTTTAGTGTAATTAGAGACCAGCTTTAGCATCACTTCTTATGTAACTCTGCTTTCTTGTAATGTGGTCATGTTCTGTAAAGGAAATATAGCAACCAGAGGCACAAGGACATACTTACCATTAGAATTTAAGCAAAACTGGAAACAATGATCACTAGAAATTAAATATAAAAATTTAGTAGTTTTATAAAGCCATGACTGAATGTTACTGTCAAGGCCACTTAAAATTTGTTAACAAGAACAAGGCAGTTCCTGGAGTCTGCTAATCTCTTTCAAATGAATCTTATGGATCAGTCAGGTGCACCTACTAAATCTGACTCTGCATCTAGCACCTTCCTCAATGCTATTCCCTACATAATTTCTGATAGATCTTTAATACTCTGTTGCCCACACTATGCAGAAAATATTTAATACTGAAAATTTTCTATACTTTACAGCTTCTTGAAATTATGCTTTAAAGATCTAAATCCTGAGGTTCATTTCCAGTTCTCCTTATAACCCAAGCTAACTCCAGGTGCTGTCAGAGCTCTACACAGCCCTTCACCCGCACCTATATCATTCTGACTTTACTTCCACTTTTTATATGAAGTTTTAAATCCCATCCAGTATATTGAACACATTGCACACTCTCTCAATTAATTTGGATATTTTCTAGTTTTAAGCATTTTTTAAAAAAATAACTACAAACTCATTCCTGCTATATTGTCACACCATTGTTATAATGTCACCTCAATACTATTCTTGCACATAGAAAACACAGAAAATACGTATAAACAGAAATATTTTAAATATCATGTTTTCTTATTAAAGCAGCTAAGGTAACGTTTAATTCACATTGTAGATTCCAGATTACAAACAATTTGAAGAAAACATACTAATGCCACCTAAGAAAACACATTTTGGTTTTGTGCTTTATTGAGGTTGTTTCTAACCTTGGAATCTTTGAAACCTACACTGTTTGAACATCCAGAGAGCCGTTCAAGTAACACCACAGAAATCAGAGGAAAGACAGGAGTGTTTTTTGAATCAATGCCTATGTAGGCTTAGAAATATAAAAAGACTATCGAATGCTTTACCATACGGTAGAATTCCTCAACATTTTGGATGAAGTGAAATGTACCTTCTTATTTTATAGTTTTTTAAGTTGCAAGTTCAGCTTGCATCTTGTACCTTAAAAACTCAAACTAAATATATTTCCCATGTGTATTAAACAAGCGACACCATATACTTCTAAAGATCACTAGTCTATGTTACAATTGAACAAGTTTTGAGATCTAAGTTTTATGCATTTAAAAGATTTTAACCATTTTAACTTGTAAAAGAATTTTCTCTGGTAAATATGAAAGGCACTTTCCAGAAAGTGTGTATTTCAGCAGATGTGTAAAAGAAGTTTCATGAGGCATATTCTAATGCTCGGTAGAGATTGTTATAAAAATAAATGTAAAAAAAGCTGCAGAAATAATCTCTAGGCTCCAAGGCTTGGGAGTTGAAATGTCACTTTGAAGGAAGGGAAGCCTCAAGAACTTCTCAAAATAGGGCCCAAGAAATATTGGAAAGACATATTTATCATTCTCTTACCAAAACAACAGTAATCTGTGCATGTATACACAATCAAGCTGTTGTTTATGTTTTATCTGTTTATTTATTTATTTATTTATTTCAGAATTATCTGGATTCCAGATTAGAAGAGTATTCATTGGTTATGCCTTCCAGTTCCAGAGCACCCAGGAATTCCCAGTATGTTTTATACATTTTAGTGAACCACTGTTTCCAGAAACATTGGGCACTGCACAGTCAGTGGTACAATGAATAAACCATACTGCAAAAGTTCACAATGGAAAAAGGACAATAAGTTCAATAGATTGCATCTAAAGATCCCAGCACTTTAATTTCACGTTGCTGAAGATGTGATTTGTTTTGGTCCAGACCCTTTGGAAGGCTATTGAAAGCTTCCTGAGTCAACAACTTTCTCCTGTAATATATAAATACAGACACACACACACTCTCTTGCGTAAAGTATCTTAAATAATGCTTGCCTGTATTATTTGGACATACAACCCTTATTTTGCAATAAAAAAATGGATATAAGATAACTGACCAGAATTTATTTCTCTATATATAGAAATCCTATTCCTTTCATGTCAACCTGAAACATTTTCATATAAATTTTTATCAGACGTTAATGAGTACAATGACATTGGAATCATTTTTTGACTTTATTTGTTTAATTTCAATCCCTTATTTTTATAACTCTGTTTTCATTTACCTGCAATAAGCTATTGACTTTTTTGATAGCATCTACCATGATGCAGATTACAAAACATTTCAGAAATTACTTCTGAACTTTCTTATACCTTATGAATTGTCTATTTGTTGAGTTGTGTCTCAGTAAACTGTTGTTACACCTATGCTGCACATATGTTGTGATTGCAGCACAGGTAGATATACCCAATACAGCTGTAATCTGTCTAACTACTCACAGAAGTGGAACTGCAGCTGCAAGGGCATCCGTTACTGAAAATATAAGCAGTGATTTCATTCCTATCATTAAACAAACTTGTGAGGTTAAAGCTAGCTCAGGTATGGATATGTGTGCTGCAATCAGGCCTCAGGATTTCATTGCAGACACAGCCTGAGGAACTGCAGTTCACTAGAAAGAAATCCAGTACAGGAGAGAAACAAGCACAATGAGAATAATTAGAGGAGGGAAACTTTGCATCGGAAAATTGAGATTTTACCCAATCAGTCCCTAGAACACTGAGGAAAAATAAGGGGACTTGATTAATACCAACCAAAACCATGGAAGTTCATTGATCATAAAAGATTATCAAAGAATGGACATTACTGAGAGAAGGAGAAAACTCAAGGATCTTCATCCACCCTAATTTATTGCATTAATTTAGTCTCAGTTTGTTGCCTTCATCGGCGTGGCAACCTGGTTCAGGAACGGCACGGCGACCAAACCCAGGCCGCTCGGTCCATTTGCTCACAGACACCAATGTGGTGGACGGCAAATGGCGTTTATTGATGAGTACACAGGCCTTATATAGCTTGAGTTTACAACATCACTTCTGTCTGCTTACATCACAAACTAAACACTACTGGCTACCCAGAGAGTCCTATCTTTCCGTACAGCGCGACATCTTCCGGCCGCCGACCCTAACTACCACATCAGTTAACATTTTTTTTTCCTTAAAATTAGTTTGTGTGCTCTTATCAGGCTTATGTTGCTGGTTAATACGAAGCCAACCATTAACTCTCCTCACTTGTACAGGTCAGCAGACTATGTGGGAACTTGATCCTAATAGATCAGTTTGCCATGGCAGTGATGAGGGAGAATTAGGTTGTGCCAGAAAAGTATTATCAATAGGAAACTTACATCACTTAAAACTACCAGTTTGAATATTATTTTAGTTGACTTCCTTATATTAAGGTTGGACATGAGAAATACAGTAGCAGTGGAGATTGTTCATGTATGTTGCAAAAACTTCCAGACCTATACACAGAAGGTGGTGTAAGCTTGTAAAATAAGATAACCACAAATATGCAAACAGATGACATTATTTCAATATTTTCCTTTAACTATTCCTCTGTGCCTGGACTCGTCACTTTGAGATATTTTGCTGTTCAGAAAATCAAAACTAAAAAAAAAAACAATAAAGCAAACATTTTTCTCCATAAGATCTAATAGCTCTCACAGTTAATTCACTGCAGTTAAATGTCAGTTTGTCTCATTTTCTACAACCATTTTCTTTTTTCTTTAGAAAACTGCAAAGCTTTTTCTTGGTTAGTACCAAAATGTAGCAAACCTTATGGCATTACTCAATATTTAGTATCAAAATTTCAGTCAGCATTAGATTTTTATCCTTGTATTCATTTCATACAATTAGAAAAAATCATTATGTGTTGACAGATCTCCACATTGCTCTTTTATCTTGTCAGTTTTGACACATTACAATGGGGATTCCATTTACATATGGAAATCTTAGATATTTTTGTCATAATATAAATGAATTTCATAAAGCTTGTAGAAATGTGAAGATTAACCTCTAGAGATGGTGTGGTTCATTGAGCTAAACCAGAAACAGGTTTAACTACATATCTAAAATTCTAGCAGAGCAGTATCTTCTTTCCTACTTTCTCCCACATATTCCAGTTTTTTCCCCACATTCTTTTCTTGGTTGTATCCATGGGTTTTATGAACCCTGCCCCAAGCTAAATACATTTCATCTGAGATGCAAGAATCCTTTCCTCTTTGCAAATACTTCCCTCTTGTGAAACAAAGATAGTTTGCAGTGGTTCCCTCAGATGACACTCAGCAATGATACAAATCACCATACCCACAGTAGCTTTGCACAGAAAAACGAAGTTGGAAACCGTGAGATAGTGTATCAAGGGCACAAAAGTTAAGTACACATAATGGTTTTCGAAACAGCTGTCATATCTCATACTTCAGGGTACCTTATAGTCTGTTGTCTGTGACACTGATCTTAAGGACCCATTTCCTCACTGCTTTCACTATAGCAATAGCAAAACCTTGATTGATAGGAAATGAAACCGACAGTCTTCAGTGTGATTAATCTAGTCTGAATCCAGGTGCTCCTTTGATTCAAAATGCAGTTCCTTCCTCCTTTGAGATTCTGGTTTATTCAACATAGCAAACACAAAGAAACTTTGTTCATGATGGTCTTTATTAACTTTCTGAGTGTACAGATGCCAATGGTACTTCCATTTCAGAGTAGAATATTAACTAATAGTTGTATTATAAAAGGAGACAAAACAAAGTATTGTCCTAGTTCCCCTCTGCCCTTTATACTTATATGTTCAAAGCAACTTCTCTATTTTAATATAAGGCAAAATCCTTTCTTACTGGAAAATTTATGCAAGTGCATTTTTTTTGTATTGACAAATTCGTGGAATACTCGAGTATTCTTGAAAGTAGTCAATAGCAGATACACAAAGATTAATACAAAATGAAGGCATACACTGAACTACCCAGCTGATTTTATCTGTTTGGTTGGTTATTTAATTATTTATTTACTGCAACTATCCAGTCTCCTGTCTGGAAATGCTGCTTTAAATAAATAAATGTAGCAAATGTACTTCAGCTAGTCTAGATCAACTGGGATCAGCAAAAGGCATTTATATTCATGTTTTGGTCACAACATTCAGTTATCTTTTCTTCTTTCCCCATGAAATTCCCTTGTATAAGGAAAAATGTGCCTTTTGTTTTGATCACCATTGCTCCCACAAGCTAGCTATTGTTTCAGAACAGGGATAGTGGAGAGGGAAAGAAGGTGTCCCATGCACTGTGTAAACAGTCAGACAAAATACCATTCAAAACCTACTGAAATAAGCAATAATTTAAATCAGATTCTTGATCTGACTCTGACCTCAGAAAGGTGAAAAAATTGCTTTTCTAATAGACCCTAGTATACCAATTATGTCATCTAATGATGAATTCCTCACAGAAAGTTTGTCCTAGTAAATCGTTTCCATGGTTTCACTGGCTTGAGTGAACAAGGCTTTACATCTAGGCAGAAAAGCAAAGGCAGATGTAATTGCAGGTAAGTGTCATGGAAGTGCCCAGTTTATTATCTGTGAACACGGAATTGTAAAACATGAATTTGATATCTGATTCAGCAAAACACATGAAGATGTAAAGCAGATGTAAAGCAGATGCCGTCTTCGTCTGAGACAGCCTAACCTGTTTCTCCATTTCCAAGGGAAAAAAGAACAGGACAATGGCTTAACATTTGTGCAAGAAGATTATTTTACAGGGACAAATAAAATATATACTCTCAGAAAATGAAACAATCAGGAATGGCAAAGTGAAATAAAGCTTAACAATTCTTATAACTGAGACATAAATTCTAACTGTAAACAAAGATTTGAATGTAGCTCTGGATGGTGCTCATCAGAGCTTTTTCTTCCAGTCAATGATATGAGAGTGAGGATGCAGTGGAAACAGTTTGGTGTGGCACACCAGGCAACATGTGCTTGTGTCACTGCAGCTGACAGTCAGCAGGAGCCTCTCTTCTGAAAAAAAGGTGGTGTTCAAATCATTTTGAGGAAAGGAAAGCATGTATCTACAGTCTTTTCAACATCAATAATTATGTCACCCTACAGAGCTGAAAATTGAAATGAACACAAAGGTTTTCTAAATTTAATAGGTGAATGTTAAATTAAAAAGGAGATGTAAAATCAGAAAGAATACTTCTGAGATACGGTCCTCCTGTAACATGAGAATCAAAAGAGGAACACCAGCCAGAACTCACATCCAAGCAGAATGTTAGTTTTATGACATATAGTCAGACTAGTTAATCTTTAAGACGACAGTCTTTCTCTTTTCTTTAAAGTATTGTTAAAGCACAAAGTTTTCACACTGAAGAATTTGTAATTCATGTAGTTTCATTTCCTGACTTCCTCCTTTATTCGCAAATTTCAGATTTATCTAAGATAAGGAGTCTGAATTATTTCTACTTGTTTACTGCCAGGGGGTTTTGTGAAGTCCCAACTTTTCACTTATTAAAAACTTTGTAGGTCAAACTTTCTATTTTATCCCCAGGCCAATTTCAGGCAAACTCTTAATTAAAACTGCAATTAAATAAATTGAGTTAGAATATTTTGGCGTGGGGAGTAAACTTTAAAGTTTTATATATTCAACATAAGAATTGTTCTAACAGGCTGATAATGACCATTTGAAACTGTTTGATTCACAAGATCTCAATGTTGCTAAATTAGATCTCTACCTCAGAATATATCAAATATGTTTTAAAGAAATCATTATAACTCTCAAAATGCAAAGATACAGAAGAGAGAAGGCAGAGGAGAGAAGAAAAAAAAAAGGTTGAGAAAGCTGCTGCAGAACCTGCAGACTAGTTGGGGTTTTTTTAAATTTCTTTAGTAAGGTAAACTGAAGGCAATATAGTATTGGGGAACATTTAAAATGCCAGCCACACAAATAGGAAACAAGAAGTTAGATTATTTGTGGTTTAGCTTTGCAAATTTGAAGAATGTTATTCTATATCAAGTTAGCAATCACAAAAACAAATGTTAGGATCATATTTAAATATGGTTTATAATAGCGAGTAAAGTTCAGCTTCTCTATATGGAGAACTGCTACTCAGTGATAGTGTAACATATAGTACTATGGAGTAAACCATCTTTTCATTGATGACCAGTTGTGCTGGTTTTGGCTGGGAGATAATTAGTTTTCTTTCTAGTAGCTGCAATGGGGCTGTGTTTTAGATTTTTCCTCAAAACAGTAGTGATAACTCAGGGATGTTTTAGTTACGGCTGAGCGGTACATTACACAGAGTAGAGTCAAGCATGCTTCTCATACTGCCCTACCAGTGAGTAGTCTGGGGGTGCACAAGATGCTGGGAGGAGACACATCTGGGACAGCTGACCCCAGCTGACCAAAGGAATATTCTGTACCATATGATATCACGCTCAACATAAAAAGCGGGGGGAAGAAGAAGGAAGGGGGAATGTGACAAGTGATGACATTTGTCTTCCCAAGTAACTGTTACGCGTGGTGGAGCCCTGCTTTCCTAGAGATGGCTGAACACATGCCTGTCAACGGGAAGCAGTGAATGAATTCATTGTTTTGCTTTTGTCCTGGTTTCATCTGAGATGGAGCTAACTTCTTCATAGTAGCTGGTTTTGGATTTGTGCTGCAAAGAAGGCTACTATGAAGAAAGTTGACACTGACCCAGGCAAAACCAGGACACTTTGCTTGCATGCGAGGCTTTTGATTTGTTAAACTGTCTTTATTTCAACCCAAGAGTTTTCTCACCTTTACCCTTCTGGTTCTCTCCCCCACCCCTCTGGGGAAAGTGAGCGAGTGTTTTTGTGATGCTTTATGCCTGGGGTTCAACCATGACACAACTGTCCCTTTATACCATTGCAGTTATATTCTTCTACTACTGGTTTCTAGACTGATTGACACAATCCTGGATGTGCCTGTGTTGTTTCACCATTAGTGAATGTATCACAACAAGCAGTGTAGGCTTTTTGACAACTAAGCATATTTACAGATCATGGTAAATTGCCAAGTTTGTTAAAATATCTGACGTGCTACTCATTTTGAGAAATTTTCAGGGGATACAAATAATTAAAGCTTTTTGGGGAAGTGGGATTTCATCATATAAACTCAGCATTAAGAGTGACAAAGGAAACTTGTGGTCAAAAGCAGATTCAGATTGGTCAGTTGTGGTGCTTGCGCCAGTCCTCCAGCCCTGAAGAGAACCAAAGAAGTAAAGACAACTCTAGACTAAACAAACACCAGTATAGATCATCCAATATGCAGATGGGAAAACCTTGTGTTCAGGACACACACAAGTGAAAATGACTTAAGAGTTCATTTAAAAAGTTCATCTGTTTGTTTCTAGCAGTTTCTGCACTGTGTTGGACCAAACAGCTCAGAGCATCCTCATTAGTTTTCAGAAGGCACAAAGAAAATCAAGAAAACTCACACTAAACAGTATATTATCTGTTAATGGCAATGGTAGTTTTAAAATTAGGAAAGCTTTATGAAGTCACTCAGAGAGGCAATAAAGGGATATGTTCTGCTGTGCCTCTTACTTATAAGTACAATTTTTTCAGGGACATGAAGGTCAGGGCAGTTTTGGCTGCAGCAGACACAGGATGTTGGAGTTTGGGCTACCAAGAAAAGGAAAGAAGACAAATAGTAAGATCACAACCCTGGATTTCAGATGAGAGGACTTTGGTCTGTTCAGGGACCTGTTTGTAGGGGTCTCAAAGGTATTGGCCTGGAAAAAAGAGGCATCGAGGAGAGGTCATGGATTTTCAAGAATTACCTTCTCCCAGCTCAAAATTGTCCATCCCGATTTGCTGGAAATCAAGTAAAGTTGACAGGAGGCCTTCACGGATGAGGAAGGAGCTCCTGACAAAACTAAAATATAAAAAGGAAGTATAATAAAGGTAGAAGTAGGGACAGGTGGCCCAGGAAGAATACAGATATAATGTCTGAGCATGCAGTGATGGATTTAGCAAAGTCAGATCCTGCCCGAGGCTGAATGTGGTTAGGAATGCTAAGGACAACCAGAAAGTTTTTTTACAAGGCTGGGACTCGGAGAATGAAAAACTACCCACTGCAGGAGAAGACCAGGTTTGAGACTAAGGAACCTGAACATGCACAAGTCCATAACACCTAGTGAGACGCATCCACGGATTCTCTGGTAGTTGGAGGATGAAGTTCCAAAGCCACCATCCATCATATTTGAGAAGCTGTGGCAGTCCAATGAAGTTCCCACTGTCTGGAAAAGGGGAAACATAACCCCAATTTTTAAAAAGAGAAAAAAGGAAGACTTGGGGAACTACAGGCCAGTCAGTCTCCCCTCTGTGCCCACCAAGAACATGGAGCAGATTCTCCTGGAAACTATGCTAAGACACATGGAAAACAAGGAGGTGATTGGTGTCAGCCAACATGGCTTCACTAAGGGCAAATCATGCCTGACAGATTTGGTGGCCTTCTACAATGGGGTTACAACATTGTCAAATGAGGGAAGAGCAACTGACGTAATCTACCCGGACTTGTGTAAAGAATTTGACACTGTCCCACACAACATTCTTGTCTCTAAAATGGAGAGACATGGGTTTAATGGGAGGACCACTCAGTGGATAAGGAACTGGCTGGATGGTTACACTCTAATTGTTGCAGTCAACAGTTCATTGTCTAAGCAGAGACTGGTAATGAGTGGTGATCTGCAGGGGTCGATATTGGGACCAGTGATGTTCAACATCTTTGTTGGCAGCATGGACACTGGGATTGAGTGCACCCTCAGAAAGTTTGCTGACAACACCAAGCTGTGTGGTGCAATCAACATGCTGAATGGAAGGGATGCCATTCAGAGGGACCTTTACAAGCTTAAGAGTTGGGCTCATGTGAATTCAATGAACTTCAACAAGGCCAAGTGCAAGCACATAGGTCAGGGCAATCCCAAGCATAAATACAGGCTGGGAGCAGAATGCTTTGAGAACAGCCCTAAGGAAAAATACTTGATGGTGTTGTTTGACGTACTCTTGCAGCCCAGAAGGACAATCAACCATATCCCAGGCTGTGTCATAAGAAGCATGACCAACAGGCTGAGGGAGGCAATTCCCCTCCTCTGCTCTGCTTTTGTGAGATCCCACCTGGAGTACAGCATGCAGCTCTTGAGTTCTCAGCACAGGAAAGACATGGACCTGTTGGAACAAGTCCACAGGAGGGCCATGAAGATGGTCAGAGGGCAGGAGCACTTCCCATCTGAGGACAGGCTGAGAGAATTGGGACTGTTTTAGTCCTGAGAAGAGGATTAGACTAGAGAACATTTGAACAAGTTGGACTTGTTCAAGTCCTTGGGGCCTGATGAGGTAACACCTGCAACTGATGAGAGAACTGAGCAGCCCCGAGGAGAAGGATTTGAGGCTGTCAGTAGATGAAAAAGTGAACATGAGCTGGCAGTGTGGGCTCATGGCCTAGAAAGCCAACCAGATCCTGGGCTGCATCAAGAAAAGCATCGTCTGCAGGTCGAGGAGGGTGATTCTGCCCTTCTACTCTGCTCTCATGAGACACCACTTGGAGTACTGCATCCAGCTCTGGGCCCCACAATGCAAGAAGGATGTTGAGCTGTTGGAGCAGATCCAGAGGAGGGCCAGAAAGGTGATCAGAGGACTGGAGCACCTCCTCTATGATGGCAGACTGAGAGAGTTGGGGTTGTTCAAGCTGGGGAAGAGAAGGCTCAGGGGGGATCTTATAATGGCCTTCCAGTACCTGAAGGGGGCCTCCAGAAGGGCTGGGGAGGGACTTTTTGCAAGGGCAAGCAGTGACGAGATAGGGGTAGTTGGAAGAGGTCAGATTTAGACTAGATATTAGGAAGAAATTTTTTACTGTGAGGGTGATGAGATAGTGGAACAGGTTTCCAAGGGAAGTTGTGGATGCCCCATCCCTGAAGGTGTTCAAGGCCAGGCTAGATGAGGCTTTGAGCAACCTGGTCTAGTGGAGGGTGTCCCTGCCCATGCCAGGAGTTGGATCTTGATGATTGTGGAGGGTTGGCCCCTGGCTGGGAACCAAACCACACACACCCGCTCACACAGTCCCTGCCCCCACCCAATCATAGGGGAGAGAATTAAAGAGGTAAATGGCAAAGAGGACTCCTGGGTTGAGATAAGGACAATTTAATAACTAAACTACAATAATATTGGAAATAATACTATATACAAATATGCAATGTGATACACAGTGGTACTGCCCCTCCCCACCTGATGACCAAAGGCCCAGCCCTCTCCCGGCCAGTGACCCCGGAGGAGGAAGGGAATGGGTGATACACAATGATACTGCCCCCCCCAAAAGGGCTCAGCCTGTTGCCAGCTAATAATCCCCAGAAACAGCACAGACGATTCCCCCAGAAAGGGGGGGGAAGGGGGGAAAGGGGGTGCACCGCTCCCGGAGGCACTCACGGAACGGAGATAACAGCCCAAGCGTCCCAACCCGAGAGCTGACCGAAGCAGGGAAAAAAAACAGCTAACGATCCTCCGGGAGAGGGAGGATGCTAAAACTCACGGAACGGAGATAAACGAGTGTCCCGGGCCGAGAGCTAACGGCGGCCGTGGGGGGAGGGGGGGAAAGGCCTTGGGAGAGCGAACGGAGAAATCGAGATGAATCCGGAAGTGAAAAGACAGCTCTCCTCGAAGAGTCCTCTCCTAAATACTGGGTATGACATGCATGGGATGGAATAATTGGTCAGTCTGCTTCTCAATCTTGACTAAAAGCAAATCCCAAGCTAGAAGCCGGGCTCTCTCTCTGTCTATTGAGAGGAGAGAGGCTGAATGTATCTCGTCCTTGAGAACAAATAGCAACATCCTAGCAATAACTATAAACTTTCTTCTCTGTTGTTCTCTTATCAATTCTCTCCTGAGCAGGAATCCAAAACATAGCTTCTTGCTAGCTATTTATGAAGAGAAGGGAAAAGGGAAAAAAAAAAAGTTAACTCTGCTCTGCTTAACCCACGACAATGATCTCTAAGGTCCCTTCCAACCCAAGCATTATATCATTTTATGATTCTATGAACTGACTAAGGTCATTGTGAGACCACTGACAATCATCTTTGAAATATTGTGGTGATTGGGGTAGATGTCTAAGGACCCGAAGACAGCAAATGTCACTTTTATCTTTAGGAAAGACAGGAAGGAAGATCCAGGGAGCTACAGTCCAGTGAGCCCTACCTTGATTCATGGGAAGGTGGAGAACCTAATTCCTGAAATCATTTACAAACGTATGAAGGATGAGGAGGTGATGATGAGCAGTCAGCATGGATATACGAAGGGAAAGTCATTCCTGAAAAACCTGGTAACCCTCTGCAGTGAGAAGATGGAGTTAATGAACAGGGGAGAAACCTGGGTGTGTTTTATCTTGGCTTTAGTAAGACTTTTGACATTACTTCCTGTAACATCCTTGCTGACAAACTGATGAAGTACAGACTAGATAAATGGTTAATGAGGTGGACTGAAAACTAGCTTAACTGCTAGTTCAAAGGGTTATGGATCACCAGGAAGGAGACCAGCAAGAGGCCAGTAACCAACAGTGTCCTCAGAGTTCAATACTGTGGTCGATACTGTTTAACATCTTCATTAACGACTTTCTTGTAGATAATGAGAGAGAGTGAACCCTCAGCAAGTTTACAGAGAGCATAAGATTGAGAGGAGTGGATGATACACTGTATATTATTGTTACCATTCAAAGGGACCTTGACACACTGGAGAAATAGAGATGAACTTCAAGAAGTTCAACAAAGGGAAATGCTATGTCTTGAATGTGGGAGACAAATAACCTCAGGCACAAACACAGGCTGGGGACTTAGCAAAAAAAAAAAGGCAGCTTGGCAGAAAAGGTTGCGGAGAACTTTGTGGACACCAAACTGACCACGAATTAGCAGTATACCCTTGTGTCATAAAAGGCCAGCAGCCTCCTGGACCGCATTAGGAAATAAGTCATCAAGGGGTCAATGGAAGTAGTACTTCCCTTCTGCTTGGGGGTTGGTGAAACACATTTGTTGTACTGGGCCCTCCAGCCTCAGATCCCCTGCGTCTGAGGCTCTCCAGTGCCAGACAGACATGGATATAGTGGAGTGAGTCCAACAGAGAGCCATGATTAAAGGCTTGGACCATCTGATATACAAGAAGAGGTTGAGAAAGTTGGGACTGTTCATCCTGCAGAAGTGAAAGATCACAGGGGAAATATTATAATAGATATAACTGATAGCAAAGGGAGGCCAGGTTAAGAAGGCAGGGGTAGACCTTCTTAGTGTTGCCCAGTGCCAGGACAAGAAGCAATGGGCACAAATTAAAACACAGTCAATTCCATTTAGGCATAGCTTCTTTACAGGGAGGGTGGTCAAACACTGGGACAGGCTGCCCAGGGAAGTTGTGGAGTCTCCATCCTTGCAGGCATGCAAAACCCAAACAGACACAGACGTGCTCTAGCCTTAAGCAAGAGGGCTGGACAAGACGATCTCCACAGGTGCCTTTCAACCTCAGCTGTTCGGTGAATGTCTAGCTGCTCATAGTAGGAATTGGTTAGCAGTAAATTATTTTTTGTATAAAGCAACCCTCAGTGGATGAGTTTTGGTGCATTCACTTTTTTTTTTTTTTGGTTAAATGTGATGCTATATAAATTCTTCCCTCCTGTATGAATCCCAAGTTTAAAGTAGCCTTCAGGCTATGGGACAGGGCTGTTGTTATACACTGTCTTCAGCAATGTACACTCACTGTTAAAGTGCATTTTTTAATATCTTAAAACATTGAGCAGTGTTTACACTTGAAGTTACTAATAAAATTCTGATTGGAATTAACATGTTTACATAAATTGCAGTTTGTCTTTTCTGATCTTTATTTTAATGGATGAATCTTTAAATTTAAAAATCCATTTATTTTGCGTATTTTGCATACCTGAGATCTGTCCTTTCTGGTGCCTTATGACTTAAAATAAAACAAAGGATTAGAAGAAACTATTAAATGGAGGTTTTCAAGCCATGCACTGCCTTACGGCATAGTGCCACCTGCTGACAAATATAATAACATTGGACTGGTCAAGTTTTATTTCAAGTTCTTACAGTGATTATAATAACATGGAGGAAAAGAAAGAGGGAAGAAGAACGGTGAACAAGCTCTAGTCTGACCTTTAAAACAATTTTAATTTTACTTTTAATACAGATTCTGTTAAAAGAAGAATATAGATAATTCTACTCTTCCTACTTTATTGCCCTCTCCCTATCCCCTAAATATTATCCATAGTAAATGGAAGGAAATACTCTTTTCTTGTCATAATTTCACTGATTATTGAAAATCTAGAATTTTCAAAAAGTATAATTCCTGTTAAACAACCATAGAAAACATAAAAATTTTGCTGGATATTCAGTAAATTACATGGCAAATTCCTATATCTTTACAGAAATATTTATTACATTTGAAGATCCTCAGGAAGGCCATTCCTGTGCAAGATTATTAGCCATCTTTTCTGTATCACAGAGGTCACACATGGAGTCATTTCTAGCTCTTCTAGATGCCTTTCCACATCCTTTTTGGGATAAGTCAAACTAGACACACAGTGGTTCTCTATTTGTTTTTCCTTCAGGTACGCATATATTTTAGATGGTATTTTAGTCTTTATCCATGCTAAATACGACAAGCAGGAGCCTAGTCACAGTATTTCATCACTAAAAGATCTTCCAAATTCATGATATCTAAATAGCTAAAAGTTAAAGTTAATCCACAGGGTGTAATTTCAAAAAACAATTCTTAATACAAACATAGCTTAATTTGGCAAGTGCCTGAAATACCCCCTAGTTTACATTTCCATTGTGCAAATAAGTACAAAACCCACCTATTCTCCTCAGTTCTTGTTCTATCCGTATCATCATATTCCCAGCAAGACTCTCCTAACAAGAAGGGTCTTTGGCTTCTCTTGACTTTTTCTGAGGAACATAATAGATAGCTACCCAAACAGCAAGGTTACCAAGGACGGCATCATCCAACAGATAAAACAAAGTAACATGCAAATCACACCTGAAACACAATCACCTCTCAAAGAATGATGCTTACATCCTGCTTCAAGAGCTTGTAGTGAATTTGGCTAATGTAGAAAATAGCTAGCACTTTACTTCCTGAATTGTGTAAATATTTTCTTTGGTGTTAAGCTCTTCGCAGATGTGTACCTAGGCTTGTGATACAATGTCAAAAAGGAGAAAGGACATGATAGCAAAGAGACACTTAAAAATAAACATTCCAGTACTGCCTCTTTTTTAGAGTGGTGTTCAAGTTTGGGCATTTGAAAACCTTTTGCTTTCAAATGCCTATGGTTTCTTTTTTTTTGGTTTGTAAAAGGGTCTTTATACTCACAATGAATGCCACCTACAAAATGATTTATCCTCAACTCAGCTAAGTACAGCAAAATTTTAAATAAAATGTCATAATATCCAGATTAAATTTCAAGATATTTCTTAAGTTATTTTCTTCTTTTTTTTTGCCTTTCAAGATGCATCTTGTTAGGCAAATGAGAAAAAAACCATCACATTTTTCCTGAAATGTAAGGGTGACACATCTCACATTCCAAGCTAGCTGTGTTACTGGATGGTCAAACATAGAAGGTGATTGCTCAGAAGCTGTGGAATCTCCATCCTTGAACAATACTCAGAACTGGACAGGACAGGGCCCTGCGCAGTCTTTGACTCACTCTGAGTTGGAGGTTGGGCTAGCTGACCTCTGGGTGCTCCTTCTGAACAAAACTTTTCTCTGATTCCGTCTGCTGGGTTAATTATACACATTAAAATGATACTCAGTGTTTTAAGGCCCAGGCACATTCATTACTTATCAAATGCTAGTGATATAAAGAACATAGGTGACATTTTACCAGAAAGAGAAGTCCTATACTTAAAATATTGCCTTGTTTCTGACATTTGCTCTGAAGTGCAAGATACCAAATGCATGGCGATGACCTTTCCTTGTATTTCACTTGACAGAGGATATGTTTCAACTCAGCAGTTATGACCAAATTGTTCCCTGATGTTCAGAAAACTAGGGGAGGCTAAAAAAATTATAGAAAAATTATTAGCTTTACATGTAGATGCTCTACACCATCTTCTGAAGAGAAGAGGTGTATCAGTTAGTCTAACAGAAAATTAGAGGCAGGAACCCTTACTGAAAAGAGGTCTTTTCACCCAAAGACTTCTGGAAGGTTAGCAAAAGTAGCCAGTTCCTCCATCTTCCATGATGTAGCTTGGCTTTCCTAAGTAACATTAATAGGTTTGCTTACATGTGTTAATACAATCAAGTCTTCTCCTTACTAAAATTTTTCCCGATAAAACACCCCCTTCCTGTTGCTACTTACCCTTCTCCTGTAAATTGATTAGAATTCCAGAAGTGCTATTATATTGTAAGAAAAACATCTTCAGAGCATGTGGCAAGAACACCAAACCCATATATTAAAATGGCTGATTTGGTGAAGTTTATACTTCAGACTTCAAATATTCAGTTTTTATTGCCAGCTTTCTAATGATTTTTCATTTGTGTTTAAGTCCCCAGGCCCCTGCGGTAAAAGCAATTCTGGGGACCAGCTGTTACAGCAATATGTATTTGAGCAGGGATGATTAGAGATGAATAGAAAATAGTATTCCCTTCCTGTGAAAATTCTAGAGATTTAAGAAATTATTTATTTACTAGGAGGAATCAAATATTTGACTTGAAGTTTCTCATTTTAAAAACAAAGAGAAAACTGCACAAAAATATAAAATAAACAATAACCAACCACCACTGCACTTGTTTAGAACATTTGAAATTAAAATTACTCCCAAACAATACCATCATTGTAAACCTTGCCTTCTGATATGCAAAAGCTTTCCTAAACATTAGACCTTAGCTATCCTTCAAACCCCTTTTTGCTGTCAGTGTGGTTCTAAGTAAAATCGTTACCACTGGAATGGAAATCATGTCTTTTACATCACCCAAAAATACATAAAGACAACTTCTACTTAATTGTCTGCTGTCCTATAGGATGTGTGTGTGGTGGGTTGGTTAACTTTCAAATGCTATAAGGGTATGTGGAAGTAGAGACCTCTTAGTGGTATCTGGCCAAGGACCTTTCCAGTGCAAAAGGGAAAATAGGAAAATGAGGAATACATAAGCAAGAACATACAGTGACACAAAACTGACCAACAAATGATAAGGGAGGCAGTAACAACCACTAGATCTGGTCATCCATGCTCATTGGTAAGTGTACTGGAGTACGGGAATATTCATTTCAGGAGGATTACCTGATTGAGGACCTTGTCCAACAGGATGGCAAGGAAAAGGCAGAAGCCATGAACAAAACATAGGCACGAAACTGACAAGCAAATGTAATGGAGACAAAGACAAGAAGTAAATGTGGCCAGTCACACTAACTGACAGGCTACCGAAGAACTGCAGTCAAAGTGAGACTTTGCAGCTGAAAGAGATGCAAACCTGAGGGTCCAGGATGTTGCAGGGCCAGTGGGACTATGCAAACTGGTGAACTGTGGAAGAGTAGAGGACTGCGGAGGAACAAAGCAGAGGTAGGCAGAAATGGGTATAGAAGGGGCTGGGCAAGTGTAAAATGGGTTGGTCAGCAGCTGAGAACTGCACCTGATCATTGCATTCTATCCTGTCTTCTTATTAAATACTTTTTCAACTATACCTCTGTGTAATCTCACTCTCTGTCCTGTATCTGTGAGTGCTGCAAGGTCTAAGTGACAGCTGCTTGGGGGCTAGCATGAGAGGATTTGCCATGAGCAACTGGAGTTAGACTGGGGGTGTAGGTGAGCTGGGCCTGTGGTGTCAGCTACTGGAATGGGTGAGATCTCAACCCCAGCCACTGGAATGGGAATGTTGTGTGTCCCAAAAACTAGCCTCTAGGAGGGACCAGCATGCATGAGGCAAGTGAGGGGCTCAGAGACAGTGGCTGGAGCAGGACCCTAGGATCACAGTCCATATGTCTGGATATGTCTCAATTTTTTTTATGAGTGTGAGTTCTGTGGTGGTGGACACTAAGTAATTTAGAGCATAATGGTTAAGGACTAAGTTCTACGTATATAGGAAGAACTAGTGGTGTTGTGTAGGAATGAACCATTAGCAGGAAACATGTTCTTAAAGAGCATGAATGAAAGAAAGCTTTTCTGTTAAAGTCTAAAAGTGGTCAGATTTATCAAACACACCTATTATAAATGATCTCTGACTCTAACTGATACATACATACATGCATACACACAAATATATATGTATATACACAACACATCCTCAGTTGCAACCTTTCAACTACTGAAGAAAATGTGTTTATTGGAAATGGGAAAAAATGGCACAAAGATTAGATTTCATTCACTCATTTTGATAGATACAGGTTTATCTCCCCTTGTAAAAAAAAAAAAAAACCCTTTCCTAACCAACCAGCTAACATCAACCAAACAGACTAAAAGCTGTACAGAGTGAAACGTATCCCAAAGGTTACAGTCTTGTTTTCTAGAGTTAATTTGACTTTCTTCCTAAATTACTGATGTAAAGCTTAGAATATACCGTTTCTGCACTTGCATTTTTCATCTTTGTATCAGCAATACAGAGGTTTATTCTGAGTTGCCTCTAGAGACTGAAGCAATGCTGCTACAGCTACCGTCTTGGTTTCAGCTGGGTTAGAGCTAATTTTCTTTTTAGTAGCTAGAATAGTATTGTGTTTTGTATTCAGTATGGGATTTGGTATGAGAAGAATGTTGATAATTTACTGATGTTTTCAGTTATTGCTAAGAAATCAAGGACTTTCCAACTTCCTGTGTTTTGGTAGAGTGTGGGTGCACAAGCCAGGAGACCATAGCTAGAGCAACAGATCCAAATTGGCCAACGGGGTATTCAATACACACTCAGAATGTTAATGAAGTTGGTTGGGAAGCTCTCTCTCTCTATTCTGGAGTCACAGCTTTGAGACTTTCTTGCTCCAAGAACATCAGCCGGGAACTGTCTGGGCCTTGGTCAGGGGGTGGTGAGCACTGTGTATCGTTCATTTGTATATTTATTATTGTTATCATTATAATTATCTCTTTTAGTTGTATTTTATTACAATTATTAAGTTGTTCTCATCTCAACCCGCAACTTTTCGTATCTACTCCTCTGATTCATTCTCTTCCACATCCCTCATGACAGGGGAAGGTGAGAGAGCAGCTGGGTGCTCTTTGATCACAAGATGGGTTACAGCCGTGACGCTACATTGTTGAAATGTGTGCTAAAAAATGTTTGTCCTCTCTCTGCCTTTTTTTAATTCCATCATTTGACAAGAACTTTTTCTCCTGTATCATACAAAGTATTTCATTATCATCAACATTTTTCTTCCTAAGCGGGCTAACTAAGGATTATCTGTTCCAGGATTTTGACTGTGCACTGATTGTCATGGATGCAAGGGCTGTGCAAACTCTCCAAAATTTCATTTGCAAAAAGAACCCCACAGTTTAGCTTGCAGGGATGAAAAGTAAACCCTCTCCTGAAGGTTCACTCTGAGGTTGAACTGCAGGTTACATTCATAATTTTGTCTTGTTAGTTTTAATTAAGCCACCATTCTGTTGCTGGCTTGCTCTGCTGGTTGTAAATAAAAGATTAGCTCTGCTCAGAAGTACATACAACTGGAAAAATAAATGCATGCTTTGTATGAGCTGTTTGCATTGGTGGTTAAAAACACCACAGTAGATAGGAGCAACACACAAAAAGGTAACCACTAATAATTTTCTGTACTTCTGCTGTTTCCTGGTAAAATCAACGTACAAAAATGAAAAATAATATTCAATGGAGCTGCAAACTTATAGTAAGGGACAATGTGAAATTGTACTGTTCCCAGGAATTGCTTCAGGATATGTACTGAATCAGATCTGTTCAGTGTTTCAAGGGCATCAAATCAGTTTAGTCACTATACTACCCAGGGAAAGAATATAGCATATGTTATCCCAGATCTTCTGGGCCATGAATACAAAATATGGACACAGCTAAACCTGACACCCTCTTCAGACCGCATAACAGAAAAAAAAAAAAATCTGCTACTCTGAAGTACAAACAGTAAAATATTTATTTCCGTTTCAATCTGAAGGATATTTTTCCTCTCAAAATGTATTTTACTCTACATTTTTCCAAATTTCTGTGCAGGCTTTCACCATTACTCTCCTTATTACTTACTACTGTCTACTAAAGTATTGAGTTGTGAAATACCCATTTCTTGTCCCGGAGGCTATTCCAATTCTTCCTTTTCTGTTTTGTTTATAACTTAGTGTGGATGACAATGTCAGGCTGAGATTGCTCTTTTGTCCTAGTGGCCAGTATACTTACTGAATTGAAAAAAAACAAACCAGTCCTGTACCAGCTATGGATATCTTCTCGCCTATAACAGCACACATTATCTGAGTTGTATAATCCATCTCTAATAAGCATGATAGAGCAAGGACAGATGTTAACAAAGTAAAAAATATGGGGCTTGCATAACTCATTAAAATATTTTCTGATTATAGCCCAGCACTAGGCATAATTAAAACTCAGAAAATATCCTAATATCAATATTGATATGACTTTCAGCATATTTACTCTGCACACAGATCAATAGTAAACAACAAATTCACAATCACTTTAAGCCCACTTCATTATTTGCTGCAGACTTCACTGCAAAAACATTCTCAGTTCCACAGGTGAGCTCTGTGGCTTTTCTTTCCCAGTTCGACACAAGTTCAACCTGCTTATGGGCCTTTCTTTGCTGGGATCTGAAGTGTCCCCAAGGAATACAGGAATCCCATTGCTCTTAGCATAGTTCTTTCGCCTTGGGGCAAAGAAAGTAGTATCCAGTTCACTGATCCCCATGCAAGCCTTGCTAACACTGCATTTATTTACATCTCTGAAACAGTCTAAACTTTGTCTACATGTTAGTCATTTTACACACAAATTCCCACTGATTTTATCAAGGCTCAGCTGCATCAGTACTAATTGAGTCGTTGGCAGATATCTTGGAGCTGGTGGAGGTTAAGGAGTCTGTGCTACCATTTTTAGAGCTGCTTTTGGAACAGCTGAACCAGCGCTGGCTCTGAAGAGATCCCTTGCCACAGTACCTTAATGCACATAAGGCCTGAGAGAAATTATATGCAGCACTAAACTCTGTCAGGGAGATAGCATTTCATTAGGTTCAGCAACACATATTTAGACACTGTTTCCTGTTGTAAGATACGGTTGACCTGCACTGGAGATAAAATTCTGCACTTAAGCCAAGTGCCTGATCAAGCAGGAGAGGAGAGTAGATGGACACCAGGATGCTAGCACAGTATACAGATGAGATTATTACACAACTTTTTTCAACAGCAGATGCATTCACTCTCCAGAATAACAATACCGCAGAGGTGCAAAGACAAGTTCCTGGTTTCTCTTGTGTAAGTCTCATTAGAAAGACCATTTTTGCCACACTATTTATCGTCTTGATGGGACTGACTTTTCTGCTCTGTGTAAGAACAAAATCAGGTCATGTAACCAGAGGGGAAAACATATATATGATAGTAGCTTCTGATGTCCTTTCTGTATTCTCGTATTCAGAGAAACACAGCTGAACTCTTTGGTTTCATCTTTAGAGCATTCAACTGGCATTATCTAATTAAATTAAATGTCACCTTCTTATTAAGAAGAAAATAGGGCTTGCCTTCTGTGTGCTACTGTCTCTCCCTGCAGTGAAGTTTCCCTGAAAAAAAAGAGATGATTACAACCTTTTTAATCTAACTGAACTAATGATAAAAGGTATCATAAGGGCACATATATTTTCTTGATCTTGTATAAGTTACTATAAAAGAACTATAAATATGTGCACAAAAGCTACATAGTTTTTCATCTCAACTTTTCTGATAATAACGTAGTAGGTTCTGTTTACCGATAAGTAAAACACAGAGGGAGTGAAGTATGGAACAAATATCAGCAATAAACTTCTGTTTGTCTCCCCAACACAAATTTTCTACCTCTAAGTCCATTTTATGGAATAAAGAAAATTGTGTTATTAGGAGTTATTGTGAAATTGACTGTGACAACTCTTATGGTAATTATACTATTGCTGCTTGCCACCCGTGCAATTACACTCTCTGCCGTGATACATATTCTGTTTACACATAATTTAGAAAACGAATGACAGATAAAGAATGTATCTATCTAAACTGTTCAAGAGTGAAATGTTGAACTACATACACAAAAAAATATCTTCATAAAAAATGCTAAAGGGTGCTGGATACTCTAAACATTTCTTCACAGACTTTATAGGTACAGCCTAACTTTTGAAGCCATGGAACATGTAACAGGCTTCAAACTATCAAGAAATATTTATTTGCTGAGAATGAAGCTAGAAGCAAAATTCACTCCAACTTCAATCATGAGAATATCCTCCAAGTGCTCCAATGTAAGATGTCTCATAGCAGTTACTATCCAGTCCTTGGCCACAATATATCTCAGACAAATACTTTGAACAGAAAATATCAACACAATCCAGAAATGGATTAATTGAACTCTTGTATTCCCTCCTCCTTGCCTCAATTAATATTTAGGATTGAATTTTCTTTATTAGGACTTGAACCTGAAGAAGGATTTGCCACACTGAATGGCAATAATTTTTCTGCAGCCTATAACAGATATGGGTACATGAACATGTATGTCATCATGAGGTATATGAGGCTACACAATAACTAGTATCTGCTCTTCAACACAGGCAATTACCTTGTCTAACAAAAAGAGCTTCTTTGACTAGTAGAAGCCCATGTTTATAGTGTGTATGCATGGACTAACTTACTTCTGTTTGACTCAAAGGGGAAGTTTTTCCACAGCCCCCAGGAAAGGGTACAGGGGAGAATACTACAATGACAACATGAATGTCTCTTACTTTCTCTTCCCAATCCATTTCTCCAAATCTCTGATGCTTCTTATAACTTCTTATAAAACTCTTATATGAGTAACATGATACACACAGTATAAATCTTTAGAGGTAATGTTCAAAAAGAGATAAATTACACTGATCTGTGTCTGCACATTTTAAACATTTAGAAAGAAAAAGCCAACTTAAATTTGTCTTATAGAGGTGTGGATGAAACCAAATATTTATGCCTAAAATGAACAGTGGTGGAATGTAGATTGTTTCTTTTCTTATTTGTTTAGTTCCTTCATCCTCTGGTGGTGCACCCCAGTCTCTGATGGGAAAAAAAGCTAGAAAACCCTGGGTATGAGCCAGCATGACAATACATATTCGTGATAACTGTGTTAAAGAGAATATAAATTTTAAATAATCCTAAATAAGTTAATTACAACTGTGTTGGAGTTTCACCGTATAGAGTGTTTCTTTTTAAATACATGCTGTTATGAATTAATGCAACTGATGCAAAGCCTAATGGATAGCTATTTCCATAGGAAATCAGACCTGCTCTGAGACATTCATTGTTGGCTACATTGAAAAAAGTGTATGAAAACAAACATGGATTGCAGAAAAGCACAAGAAAAACAGATCTCCATAGCAAACCAGGAATAATGTCCTGTCGTGGGTTAAGCAGAGGAGAGTTAATTTTTTTTTCTTTCTTCCTTCTCTTCACAAATAGTCAGCAAGAAGCTATGTTTTGGATTCCTGCTCAGGAGAAAACTGATAAGAAGGAACGTTTATAGTTATTGCTAGGATACTCTCAAAGACAAATACATTCAGCCTCTCTCCTCTCCACAGACAGAGCAGGGGGGGAGAGACAGTCTGGCTTCTTGCTTGGGATTTGCTTTTAGGTTAAGATTGAGAAGCAGACTGACCAATTATTCCATCCCATGCACGTCATACCCAGTATATAGATGAGGACCCTTCCGGGAGATCGCTCTGTTTCACTTCCCTCAGACTCCGGATCATCTCGCTTCGGGTCCCTGCATTCGCTCTCCCAAGGCCTTTCCCCCCCCTACAGATGCTGTTAGCTCTCAGCCCGGGACGCTCGTTATCTCCGTTCTGTGAGTTTCGGGATCCTCCCTCTCCAGGGGGATCATTAGCTGTTTTTTTTTTTTTTTCCCCTGCTTTGGTCGGCTCTCGGCCTGGGACGCTTGGGCTGTTATCTCTGTTCTGTGAGTGCCTCCGGGAGCAGTGCATTTCCCCCCCCGCCCCCCCCAACTTTTCCCCCTCTTTTTTCCCCCTCTTTTTTGGGGGAATCGTGAGTGCGGTTTCTGGGGATCATTAGCTGGCAACAGGCTGAGCCTTTTGGGGGGGGCAGTGTCATTGTGTATCACCCATTCCCTTCCTCCTCCGGGGTCGTTGGCCAGGAGTGGGCTGGGCTTTTGGTCATTGGGTGGGGGGGGGGCAGTATCATTGTGTATTACATTGCATAATTGTATATAGTATCATTTCCAATAGTATTGCAGTTTGGTTATTAAATTGTCCTTATCTCAACCCACGAGTCCTCTTTGCCATTTACCTCTTTAATTCTCTCCCCTATGATTGGGTGGGGGCGGGGACTGTGTGAGCAGGTGTGTGGTTTGGCCCCCAGCCAAGGGCCAACCCGCCACATGTCCATTTGCCCTTTACAAAAAGAGCTTCTTACATTCCACTTCTGGATCAAGATTTTGATATCTGCATTTCTACACAGTCACACAATATACATGAATTATGTAACTAGGATAATTTAAAAAGATTAACAGAAAAGATGCCCTTAAATTAAGAAAGCCTAACAATGCATCATTCCTAGACACTCCTATTAACAAATGTATTAGAGAAACTTTATTATTAATTTTCTGTGGAACACTTGGATTTTTTCCCTTTATTTCATGGTATAAATTTTCATGACTTTCAGTCAAATTTTTCATCTTTTACTTGAGAGAAAGCATTCCCAAGTATTTACCACAACAATACAAGATCAGCATTTAAACTGTTATATTCTCATCTGGACTGAGAAGATCTAATTCAAGTAGAATAATTTGCAGATTCTGGCTCTTACCTCTCAGGACATTGTCTTGAAAATCAACAGGGTTTATGTTGTATTTTCATGAGCAAAAATCCTGCAACCACTGTAGCATCAGTGCTAGTCCCCAAACAGGAAAGGCAATCCTAAAGATTAGTCACACTGCACTGCTGTATACTCCACTCTTCATAGATCCTAAACTTGTCATAGAGAAACAGTGGAGGGACATTTTACTATAGTGGTCCAAGAGCTTTTGTCACACCTTTGAATCTAAAAGCTGTGAGAATGCAAGAACTGACAGATATCAGCTCTCTCAAGTTTTCTGCTCTGGATGCCCAAGTGAGAATACCCTGAAAAGTTTTCTCTAGGAAATTAGGAACTTTATAATTTACCACCATATGATTTTTATTTTTTTTTTAGAATTCATTATGGTATTTATATCTGATCCATACTAGGTACACAAACACTCAGGATGTCACCAGTTCATCTAAATGTCACATCCACTTGAACTAAATTTCATCAATACCAAACGCTAGTGTAGTTTATTGATAAATTGTGAGCATATTTTTGAGTTAATATCTGGTGAAAAAGTGTTAAATAAAGCCTGATATACTTCTGTCCCATGATAAACATGCTTTCTGTAATTTAACAAATTGTTCTCTTCTAATGCCAACAATCAAGCTCCATTAAAATCCTATTTCTTATTGATCAGTTTACAAATGTTTTGGTTTTAAATTTTTCACTTAAATTCTAATTTATATCTGATTTATATCAAACTTGATAATTTAAAATTGTAGAACAATTTTCTGAAAGTTGCCTATAAACAATAATAGTGTTTTCTATACCAGGAAAATAATTTTATTTCTTTTAGTCTGCTACCTTCTTGTTCAATAAGCATCTTATATCTGGATAAAATTCTACTCCACATACTCTATATGGGAGTGTTAGAATAAAATAAATTTTAAAAAAAGAAAAAAGGAAAAGAAAAGGAAAAGTAAGTTTTCAGTAGAGTACATTATTTCAAGTACAGCTAGTGAAATATATCGTCTGTCTGTTGTAAAACTTGATCTTCAGATGTTATGCCAAGTGGATTCTTTAAGAAAGCATCATTAATAGAAACAGTGAGCTAAAACAGTGATAAAAGTCTTTAATAAGTGAGGCAAGAATTCATACTAAAGTCAACAGCATTTTTGTCTTGTTCTACCTTCTAAGGCATGTGCTCTAGACAAGATTTTCATAAAGCCAGTGTCTAATAAAAAACCCTAA
This sequence comes from Pterocles orientalis, assembly GCA_011057875.1. Lineage (NCBI taxonomy): Eukaryota > Metazoa > Chordata > Aves > Pterocliformes > Pteroclidae > Pterocles > Pterocles orientalis. Next base: position 149,571 of record WKFP01014862.1, on the reverse strand, counting down.
ATGTGAAATACACAGAGGAAAGTAGTTCACATGTCCATTTTTCTTTCATATGGGAGCTAAGTTTTCTCTATGGAATTGATCATGTTTATGCAATTACATTTGTTTTTGCATTGTTCAATGTCCTACCAACCAGGGAAAGACTTTGAAAAAGTGGTCATTTTATTAAGTATGTTTTCTGTTGAAATGTGCATTAGTTTGTGAATCATGGGAATAAAACACATCTAAATCTACTTCAACTTCTTTAGCCATGGAAGAAAGGAAAGACAAACTATTTCTTTCTCTACACAATATTCATCTTCAGATTTTTCTGTAGTAACTTTTGAATTTTTTTGACATTTGAAATTCAGGATCTCTATGACTTCCCAAGAATGATTGAGTTAAGTCCTCATCTGACAGGAACTATTATAAAAACAATTGTTTGTTTAAATATGGCTATTTAGAAAAGGAACTCATCGTCATATGGATGAGGAAAGGGTTAAACCCAAACATAATTCAGGAGAGTGTTCAGATTTGATGGGATTGATCGGCTGAGCTAAGCCAGTTCCTGGATCTTTTCGTTGTCAAGTTGGAATTCTTACAGAGTCTTCATGGATGTTTTTGCATTGGACTCTCTCAGTGGTAGCCACGGGTAGATATAGAAGAAAATGAAAATACTGTCATATTTCTCTATTCTAGAAATGGTATTGCTTTCCCCTGCAGAAAACGGAACTTTTACAGACATGTTTGAAGGACTGAACCTATCGACTCAAGTTATCAATAAAAAAAAAAAGTAATTTATCCATATATGATGCAAGAGAAAAAAGAAAAGTAAGTTTCTTTCTTATATATATATTGGTCTGAATAATTTATTTTATTTTCATTATACAATTTACAAATTCGGTTTAGGTAGCTTTATCTCAAATTGTTTCAGCTAGTCTTAACAATGTTATCATTTTAGCAAAGCTAACTATCATGCCTTAATAATTTACTCTAATTAGTTTCTTAAGATTACTTCTGAGAAAGGCTTGCTTGCTGCAAAGCATTTGAGTAACTACTCCAAAGTACTAGAAGCAAATCTGTGGTTTAATTTCAGTTAACACTGGTTAAAAATGAATAGGTAGGAGGGCCTAAACGTATTCCTGTTTAGTAAGTTTAATTGTGGACCCCAAGGTACAAAATCAATGAATTCCACAGGGTTCTGTGTGCATAGGAAATTGTTTTTTTTTAGACCTTATATGCAAGAAATTCTAATATGCAAGAAATACGTTTGTTCTTTCTTAAGGGACCAGTGCTTTTAGGGTACATCTGCCTGCTATAGCATTTCACATACTTCTTTCCCACCTCTCAGTATTTTCTTCCTTGGAACTATTACATGGGGCTATGCAGGCTGGCTCCAGAGAAACAACAAATGCAATACTGATAAAAAAAAGAATAAGTATCCACAGCCATGTAGAGCACTTGATTAATAAAGGTAGATGTAGATAAGTCCCTATCACAGGTCGAAAACTAATGACTCAACTCTGAATCAGAGTAGCTTTAGATATACAAAAGGAATTTTTTCTGTGCCAATTTTAGTTAGAAGACAAAAAAAAACCCAAAAGACATTGAATTTAAGACATCGTTTGAAAAGATTTTCAATCAGCATTACCAATTTTTAACTCAGACCTGCCCATCCTTCAGCATTACAAAGTTTTCTCTTGTTATAGTGGTTGAGCAGTTTTCTACCTGTTTGCCTCATATCTAACTGCATAATTTTCAAGAACGTAATGTACTCTCTCCTTTGTAGGTGTCCACAGAAAAGCTCAGTTGTAGGTAAAATTAAGAAACAGGAAGAGCTTGTGTGTTCCTCTGTTTTTCACAGAAGCAAGGATTTCATTTTATAGTTGCTCTCAGTAGTATCTGTAGATTTTGTGGCGTAATTCAATTTATTATTGCGTCTGCATCCCATTAAGTGTAAAGCTAGCAGAAAAAATTACCTTCATGGCTCATTGGTTACTGTTTGCACTATGCAATAGTGCATATAGTTTCCTATATGCAACAGGAACTGGAAAATGCCTTACTAACATCTCTCGCATTTTTTGAAGAATTTTATGTATTAGGAGAATAATACACTTTTAGCTCTGGCTAAAAGGGCTGCTATAAATGAGGCATTTGTTTTTATGTTAGCCATTCACATGTTACTTTTTATTGATTTTAAAAAAACCAGATATATTTAGTCTGCATTACTATTTTGAATGTGGAGGTTCTGCAAATCTAACTCAGAATTGCTTTCTCTTCCCCTTCCTACTCCTCTCCCTCTTCTACTAACCAAACAATAGAAATTTAATCATTGCCTGTAAGGAGGTCAAGGTTAAGTATTTACAGATGAGTAAAAAGAAGTGTAAAAAGAAGTCAGTTCCTTTTTACCTGGACATTACTGTTTTACCTGTATGTTCAAGGGTCACCAGACTTATAGAGGACAAGCAAAAGTAGTCTAAGCACCTGCTACTGTCAGATAACTTGTATATGGAATCATCTCCTGTTAATAAAACTACTGTTCTTGGAGTTCATATTTTAGTTTCACCCAAGTAGAATCCAGTTCTCACACCCAGAGACAGCTTTGCAGTTTGGGTCAAGAGGGAAGACAGAAGTTTCTTCACAACCACTTTTTAAAATCTAGGTTGCTTTACCAAAAACAGGTGATGGGATTGAAATTGCACAAAATTTTGAAATAAACTCAAACACTTCTTTTTTAGTTCACCTTCTACTTTTTGGTTTTAACAATTCACTCAAATTCTTTTTTATGAGTTTTTGCCACAGTACTAAGGAGTGGCAACTCTATTTTTAATAAAAATCAGATCCTTGTATAAATGCGGGTTTTCTGCACTTGAAAGAAAGAAATTAAGGACTGTGTAATACAGCAAAGAAATTACAGGAAGCAGAACTGCTAGGATTGCTTGATATTGTTAGAAGTCTTTGCAGATCTAGATCCTTCAGACTGCCTTTACCTGTTCTGACCATCCTTCTGGAGTAATCCACGTAAGCTATACACCACAAAATACATACAAGAGGACTACTTTCTATATAAAACTTTTTCTATACAAAAAAAATCAATAGGTCGTTTGATTGTCAGTACTTCAACCCTCAGAGGAATCAAACTGGCTTTTAGCTTTTAGAAAATCTTTTATACATCCAACGACTACTTCCATGTATGCTGCTAGACAGACAGATTATAAACAGAAGGGTAAAATGACAACATACAACAAGCACACGAGGAAAGTTATATTTTGCAGGCATAGGGCTTCTAGCTTCTTACTGCTAGCATGCTGTCATCCAGAATACGTATGTTTAAAGTCCATCTGTTGCTGCACTAAGATATAGTGCCATGGTCAAGTTGCTCTCTCCACGATTTGCAAGATAAAGCACATATTTCAGTACTCCCTTTCTTCTGAGTAACTCACTAGTTAAGCGTGACTTGTGCAGAAACAAATATAGGGGAATTTATAGCTCTTTTTCATTGTGCTTCAGGAAGTATCAGTAATTTAAAAGTACAGATGGGACTGGGATGAAATGTAAACATAAAATTACTTCTTTGTATCACTTATATATAAGCTCTCCTTTATTTAAATGGTTGTTACGTTTTCAGTAGTGAACTTTTCCTTATTTTTGAAGACTGACACAAATATTTTTAGAATTAAAAAAAAAATCCTAATTTTTTCATTATCTTTTTTGCAGATCTATGATGCAAACCAGAACATTCATATTTTTATGTTGATTTATGTCATATGTTGCTTTCTCACTGCAAAACTGTTACTTCTTTAAATGGTAATGGAGGCAGCAAAATTCCCATTATTAATGAAGAAAAAAGATAAAAATCAATCAGTATAACTTATCAATTTACATTTCTAACCTTCCTAGCATACACTTAAAAGAAATACAGACACAGTATCCTTAACTATATTACTCTCCATAATACAGAATTGCTCAGAATGTTAGAAAAAGAGGTAATGAAAGCCTGTTAAGTGGTCCCTTAAAAGATCTCAAAACATCCAAATCACTCCAGACTTTTGACAGACCAATGTCAAAGTTGAAGTAATTTTCTGCCTAGATGTCGTTGCAATAAATATGTGAAGACCGGAAATATCTATGCATTAAAGTGAAAAACTGCCAGTTTCCTGCTGTCTGGAATCTAAATAACTGGATTGACCAAGAATTTTCTTTTTTTTTTTCTTTTTTTAAGTGCTAGCATATATATATCTTTTTCTTTGGTCTTCTATGACTATGTTTTAAAAAATCCAACCTTATACGGAAATTTGTAGACACAAGACCACTACATTTGCTCCACAGTATTTTATACAAAATTTTGGGATTTTATTCAAATTACCTCATCATATTTATCATAGTAAAATTCAACTAGGGAGTTATGATCTGTATGAGAACTCTTATAATTACTTCTCTTACAACCTCCATATTCTAAGTTGGAGAAAAAGAAAAATAGAGGAAAATTAGCAGGCAGGACAAATATATTTGTCAAAAAATTCTAAAAATTCCAGTGTAGCCTGTAAATGTGAGCTATTATATTTATGGTTTTTTCCTCCCTCTCTTCTGCTGTAGGTCATACATGTTCATAATCACTTTAAAAGCATTCCTGCTCAATAACTAAATAAGGGTTACCTTATTAATAGTCCTTAATATCCTAATTTCCTCATTTTTATTACCCAGTGATTTCAGTGTTGATTTTCCTACTTCATTTAAAATGCTTGCATTCAAATTCTCCTGTGAGCTACATATCAACAAGTCATGTAGTCTTCCAGTTTGCCTGCACTGATCCCTCTTTCAGATAAGAGTGCCTTTAAGATGTGGGACCCAGTAACTGAAATTTCCCAAGACCATTTTTTACTTTCTTTTCCCCCACAAATATAATCTGCATGTTTCTTGCAATGAAATCTCATATCTTAAAACAAGTTTTTTTAACACCTACGGGAAATGTATCTGAACAGTTAAAGAAAACAAAAAAAAAACTAGTATGCTTCTGTGCACATTTTTTACTTGTTCCTTTTCAGAAGGTATTCAAATGCAGGAAAATAGAGCAAAGGCCATGTACTCAAGCTCATTAATCTGGGGAGTAATCAAACAAACAGTAGAAGAAAAAAAATCTTCTCATTTGAAAGATGGTGTCTTCATCAACAAGCAGAGAAAAAAATGGGGATCTGAAAGCTGTATCTTAACATCTGCTGTGACAGCAGATCTCTAGCTCTGATATGTGTAGCATTCAGGCTATGTAGGCTTCAATGATGTATGGGGTGATTAAAGAGATTTGTTGTGCATAAAAAAAGAACCATTTATAATACTCTGAGTATATTACAAAATTGTGACCAGGAAGTGGTGGGATGCTAAGTTTTAAAGTTTAAGACTGCTAAAGCCATCTTAGGAAGTACAACAGAAAAAAAGACTGATATAACGGGGGTGGGCGTATATATAGTTCAGAAAGAGTAAGAACACATTGTGATTGTACCTACAATAAGACAAATATTTCTTTATATTGTTTTCTGGGTCCACTGGACATCAAATAGCTTTTGTAATTTTCTCTGGTTCTCAAGGTCAATAGATCTTTTTACTCAAGTGAGTAGAGGAAACTTCTGCTGTGCGTTAGTGTCACAAAATACTGTTTCTGCTATCAGCTCCTACACTGGAGGGCTAAGAATGGCCCAGCTTGTCAGAGATGCATTGGTGATATCTCAATATATAAATAACTCTGACAATCTGAGTTAAAAAAGATGAAGACAAGATACATGTTCTGTTTATGAGACAATTTTTAATAGATATTCCTGGTATTTCAGTGTGGATGGCCAATTCGGTTACAATCTGGATGGTGCAAGTTTTCAGTCAAGCTAAAGTTGTAATCAAGACCGTCAATGTATGTAAACATCATTTATTCATCTTGGATGAAGTGTGTTACTTCAGGCTGTAGGATTCAAGTTGTCTAACAAGATTAACTTAGATACCGACAACACCACTACATGAAGTCACGGAGAGGAGAAAAAACTTCAAAAGTACATGCAGAAACTTGCTGACCTGTTCCATGACTGAGAGCATGTTCTGCTTTTGTTTGTGCTCCGGTTTATCTACCCTTGGGTTATTTTACTGTTAGGATTATTTATTTTATATGTAATGTGTATCTTAGGGAAAAATGGAGTCAAGGCCAGCAATGGCACATTGCATCGGTTGCACTTTTGAGAATGGCTGAGCAGTGGAACTGTGTAGATATGAAGAAGTTCACAGCTGTTCTGGTCTGCCGATGTCGATTCATAGGAACAAGTGATGGAAAAGGCTTTCAATGAACTTTGAACTTACTGAGCATTTAGAGACCCACCGTGACAGCTAATGAATATCAGTGTAACCTATGATATAAAATGTTTTCATTTTAAGGAGATAAATACAATTTAAAATGTCTAGTACAACTTAAGAGATGGTCAAGACAAATGTAGACATGTTCTTGTGTAATAACTGGTGTTTAATACATGTACTTGAGAGTTTTCTCTAACACTATTTTTTTTTTTTTAATATCTGTAAAAGTACCATTGCACTATGCCATTAACTACTATTTCAATTTAAGGAAGATAATAAAATACACAGCTAAATTTACATCCAAGTCTCATACAAACAAACCAAGTGTTGTGTAAAATAAAGCATATATTCAGGCAGAAATACAAACAGGGAAAGCATTCAACAGGTCATGCAATCACTCAAATAAGCGGTCACTTTTATTTATTTATGTTTTAAACTTTGGTCATCAGGGGCCAAACAAACAACTAGCTTTACATCTCAGTGATGCACAAGGTTAAATGTGGATTAACCCAATGAATATTAGCAAGATAAAATTATTAAGGTCAGAATTTTTAATAGTGGATGTCTGTGGGCTAAGTGATATTTAATTAAATGGGTACAGGCTATTGTATTAAATGATAATTGAATTCCTAAATTGTTCCTCACACTTGTAACATATTAACAAGAATGCAGTTGTGTAGTTAATGGTTTACTGATTTTTTTTTTTTTTTTTTTCTTAGTTCATTTCTTTGTGCTCAGGTTTTATTACATTCTCAATTAACTTCTATAAATCTTCCATTACTGACTTACACTGTAGAATTTAGTTCCATGGAAGCATTAGAGAAGTGAACTTAAAACACATATTGGTTGCTGGATATAAACACTCTCTAGTTTTATTAGAACATAGAGACAGGAAAACACTTAAGTTCGTAAAATACATATAGACTCTGTACCTTCTTAAATACATCATATAAGTAAGTAAAAAATGAAGCTGTACTGATTCAGTTGCACAAATAGTTCCTACACTGCAAAAAACTGGAAGTTTGTCTGACGCTTAATGGATAGTTGTACTGTTTAGCAACAATTCATCTCAGCTGTAGAGTGATTCTATGTTCAAGACACAGAACTGTTTTCACTGAAAGGCAGTTGAAATGCCAACTTGGCTCTAAGAACCAAAATTGACTTTCTAGGCACATGAAGGACTCTACAGTACTTAAGATTCGGAGAATTCCATGGTCATTTCTGCAGTTAACCTACAGAAGCAATGAATTCAGGTGATACGAGCATTGGACAAGGAATGAAGTGTGGATACTTTTCCAGTTCCACCACTACCATGAACTGATAGGTCAATTTATTTTTTGAATTTGTTTTCCTGCCTTTTAACAGTTTTGAAGGTTTTGAATCATAACTTGCTCATAAGTATATTTCAGGACAGCTATTAATTATCAATATATATTGATATATTTACTTGGCTAGTTAATTTTTATCCTGCAGACTTCAAAAACTATATTGACAGTCCTAACTAGAAGTGGAAGAACAGTTCAGTAGGTTTTTTTTTTTCTGCCTTAATCATAATATTTGCAATATTTTCATTGCATGAACAGGATGATTTTATCAGAAACATTCACTAACACTATATAAACTGAAGGATTCCTTGCCAAAGACAGTTCTGTCTGCTCGATAGGAACCCTGGTATGGAGTAGAGTGGGTGTTTTGGTGCTATGTATGTTTCTCTCTCACATTTCTTGTTTTTCACTTTTATGACTGCAACCAGATCCTCAAAGGTGCAATATGTCAAGGGTGCTAAAGAGGAGAGAATACAACTGTGGAGACTTTTGGATTCTGAAACAGATTTCCTGACGGTTGCTTATGAACAACAGAATAAAATATGACATTCAATTAATTAGTACTTCTTGACTACTGTCTTTTAAAAAAGCATTAAAAAGCAAAAAGAAAGGAAAACAAAATTTGCACTTCTCAGAATTAGAGAGCATAAAGTTGTACAGAGATATTAATTTTCTACCAGTGATCACCAGTACAAAAGCCTTGCTACAATTATTCTTTTCCAAGTTCAGCAGTTTTTCGGGCTGCCTTTCTTTTTGCAAGTATTATTCATTGTATTTTCTCTATCTCGTTCATCATAAGCTGCTAGCATGCACTTCAAAGGCTATTTCCAAGCTAACTATAAAGATTTATTTTCAAGTAACCAGGATTCCTCTGACTCGTTCTCAAACAAGGACCTCTGTCCTTTTCACTTCCACATAATTCATCCTTGAAAAAAGACACTTACAAAGCTCCACAAAGCTGCCTTAACAACCTACTTCAAGAAGCTTCCCATCCTAGCAGCAAAGCCTGCAAGAAAAGTAAAGTTCTTGCTTCGCTGAGGGTCCTGCTTTTGAAGCTGACCAGTGTTGGACCATTTTCTCCTGGTACACTCACCTCAAACTACATTTGGGTTAATGTAAGAAAAACTACTAACAGATTGGGTCTAGATCATTAATATCAACATGACTACAACTTGGGTTCCTCAGACTGGTTTCATTGAGCCTCGCTGTGGACATGGGTATATAGAAACAGCTGAGATTTGACATTTGATTGATATTTGTTAACCAACTTAAAAGAATGCTTTTAACAAAATATTGTTAGAGTGTTAAACACATTGCCTATGTTCTCCATTTAGCATGTATATAAATCTGTGAGGACAGAATGAGTATTTGTTTCTTCAGAATGACAGTAAAGATAAAATTATTGCTGTTCATAGGCATTTAATTTGGTATTTCTTAACATTCACATTTCATAATATTATTTTGTTTTTAAAAGAATCACATACGTATCTTTTAAATATCACTTACTAAAGTGTGTTCTCAGCATGCGCATGTAAATTCAAGACAAGTTTCATACAATGACCAGGGTCATGGCTGAAGACATAGAAAAAGTATATAGAAAATGACTGAAAGAATAAGGGTTTAGATATTGTCAGTTTTACTATGTGAGCATATTTGCTTTATAGGAAGGAAAGGTTCTCAACGGGTTAAAACTTAGCTTTTCTTTAAAAATTCCCTTCCTAGTTGCTCGAAGTAGTAAAAGACAACTGAAGTCTAGTATTTCCTGTACAACACTAGTATTTACTGTCCAAAACTTTTCCAAAAACTTCAAAATAAACTTACAAAAATACACAAAATTATAAATAATTCATCTTTATAGAAAGCTTGGTTGTCAATACTACTCCAAATTTCAATTAATGAAACACTTCTTTCATGGATACAAGCATAAAGAGTGTTAATGTTTTTCTTTTGGTCACCAACAAGGAGCGGCAATATCAACATTACTGACAAGTTACAAATATGTTTTGTGAAATGATATTACATTCACAGTAGAACATTTAAATAAAGCTTTTTTTTACAATAAGCCATGCGTGGTTTTTTTCTTCTTTTCCTTCTTTCTTTTTTGCCTTCCTTGGCTAACAACAATCTGAATTTGTTAATAGAGTTGAAGTTTGTCACTATCATTAAGTGCAGAGTGCTATGTAAAAGTTAGTCTCCAAAGGGGGAGGCTGCTTTAGTGAACAGGCTTCATGAAAACCTTAAACACTCACCTTAATTTCAGACCTGTGCACCACTTCTCTTTGAAGGATGGATGATGGCATTTGTCATTCATGGGTGAACATCGGCTCATGCCAGCTACATCCAAAGACACAAACTCCACAACAAAAAAACCTCTCCTCATGCTTGCCTCACCTGAACATGCAACTTAAGCAGGGAAGTGGTCAGTCCCTTTCATCACCTCCACGGGGGCCTAAAGGAGGCTGCTCTGTGGGGAGTCAAATCACAGAGGTCTGCCTGGCCCTAAGTGTTGCTCTGCCAAAACTCAGAGAAGGAAAAGGTGTTTTGTTCCCTTGTTTTCAGAACAGTCTGCTCCTATTCAGAGTGAGGCTTCCCTCGGCCTTCCAGGGTGGTCCACAGTGAGGGGCTCCAGCACCAGCTGGGTCTCCATGTGGGCAGGGAACTCGGGCAGTCACACCACAGGGACATTGGGGTGGGACCCCGTGGTGTAGGAACACCTGGGCTATCTCACTCTCGTGTTGTCCAGTCCTGGACTGGGAAACAAGAATCAGGCAATATAAAGCACGCTAAAAGACTCAGTTACTGGTTTCCCAGTCCACTTTAATAATCCTACACAATTTAAAGTTTTCTATCCTTTTGTCCCAGATCCGAAAGTAAGGAAATTATCAAATTGTAGCATTAAGTGTCACATCTATATGGAATCACAAATGTAACAGATCTCTTAGTGGTCAATAACTTGCACTTGAAATAATTCTTGTTATCCTTAGTCACACTAAAGACGGCTGGATGGCAACAATCACCTTGGTTTTTCATGGACATGTTCATGTCTCCAAAACAGAATAATTACATAACATATGTTTCAGCATCACTTGCAGATAAAGAGTAAGAAGACTCAGTATCTGGTTTAACTTCATTGGTACCACAGTCCACTTCAAAGCTGTTCAAGTCCTTTTCAGCTTTTTGTATGCTGTTCCTAGCTGGCAGAAGATCCCTTACTCCCTGAATATTTCTGAGCAGGTGTCATCAGCCCCACTGTTTCTTCTTCCTTCAGCTGCTGTCCTTCAACATGAACTATAATAGTAGGCTGAAACCCTAACCTTGGAAGCAGAAATGCAGAAAGGTGAAAAGTCATTACTCTTTCACAGAACAAATGAGAAGACGAAAACGTTGTATGCTTTTATGGTCAAAGCCACAGAATTCCTTAACACTGACTCTTTCATCCTGTCCATTTTCCCATCCTTGTCTTCGTTTTGTTCTAAGAGCTTGTAAAGTTTACTATCTCAACTCTACTCCCCTATTTGGAGTTAGGTAGTAGGAGGGGAATTGGAATAAATCAAGTATACTTTTAAAGTGGTTTTGAAAAACTTGCCCAGGCAACCACACTTTTTTCCATGCTGAAGCTCACTAGCCAAGAGCTTCTCAGATATGCATGCTTCATACTCTGAACCTTAAGTATAAACCCACAGCACCTGTGTCTCCCTCGTTAAATCTTGATGGATAGAAGTCATCATGATATGAGACTTCATCAGTAGTTAACTTCTGTGACCACTTTATGCAGCACAAAAAATTAAGGTCCTTCAGCTGAAGCCTTGCCAGGTTACCGATTTTGAAAGATTTTCTCTGTATCAAGACCGATACACTTTGTTTAGAAGACTATAAAAATAAATGGTATTAAGAGTGAATGATTGATTTTACCAATGGCATAATACCAATATACTAAATTGTTTCCTGAAGATTTCTCTATGGTTTTCTTTAAACCTGTGAAGGAAGACAGAGAAAATGAAACAAATATGATTTCTATAAACAAATGTATATATTTATCATTTCTATAGTTGATTAGATGCTATTTAACTGTTTACGCTTAAATGCTTTCTTATCTGTGTTAAGCATTAAGTTATAACCTTTTGTCCTTTTTGTTTCATTTGCATGACTTTGGGTCTAATTTAGATTAACATAGAAATACTACAAGTATTAATATTTCTGTTACCTGAAAGATTAGACTTGAATCAAGAATTTCCATTGTAAAATGACAAATGAAGGTGGAAAATTACTGTTTCTGTAATAAAAAATATTTCAGTTACAAAACAGTAAATAGTGGCTACATCTTTATAGAAACTAACCTTTTTCTTGACATCAGAGAAGGTATGTTTGGTGTGTTCACTTTTTCCAGTGAATAAAATTGAAATATTTTGGTCAGGTCTGGTCATTTGTGTGTGCTATGAATGCTTGAAAAACACGGTCAGACAAAGTGATGCACTCATCAACTGTGGAACACTTTTGGAAAACCCAGTCAGGACCTTTTCTGCTTTGTTTCCTGAAAAAGAACATGAATCCTAAAGCTAAAGAAACTGAGGCTAAATGTGAGTTTACTTCAAGGCAGTATCCTTCTGTTGACTGCACAGCAGGCGTGGAAAAGGTACATTGCCAAAGGCACCTTCTAGTTGATGAGGTTAGGGCACTAATTCTTTGCAATGGCTTTTCTGCTTTCCCATTTTACAGCTGTCTCCCTTGGAACCAGCGATCTTGCCTTTGAGACACCTTTCTGTACGTCAGTGATGAGCCTCCCAGTGCCAGTTTCAATACAAACATTTAATCTTAGTTGAAACAACCAAGGAAAACATAGCATTTTTGGTGGTCAGTCAGTTTTGAAAGTCAGTAATTTTCTCTGACAGAATCATAAAATGGCCTGGGTTGAAAAGGACCCTAAAGATCATCTAGTTCCAACCCCCCTGCCGTGGGCAGGGTTGCCAACCACTCGAGCAGGCTGCTCAGGGCCCCATCCAGCCTGGTCTTGAATGCCTCCAGGGATGGGGCATCCACAGCTTCTCTGGGCAACCTGTTCCAGGTCCTCGCCACCCTCATAGTGAAAAATTTCTGCCTCACATCCAACCTAAATCTCCCCTCTCTTAATTTAAAATCATTCCCCTCATCCTGTCACTATCAACGCATGAAAACAGTCTCTCCCCTTCCTGTTTATAGGCTCCTTTCAAATACTTGGAAGGCCGCAATGAGGTCTCCCCAGAACCTTCTCTTCTCCAAGCTAAACAAGCCCAGTTCCCTCAACCTTTCCTCATAGGAGAGGTGCTCTGATCATATTTGTGGCCCTCCATTCCAAGAGCTCCACATCTTTCTTGTGCTGGGGACCCCAGGCCTGGACACAGTACTCCAGATGTGGTCTCACAAGAGCAGAGTAGAGGGAGAGAATCACCTCACTCTCCCTGCTGGCCACCCCTTTTTTAATGCAACCCAGGACATAGTTGGCCTTCTGGGCTGCAAGCGCACTCTGCTGGCTCACGTCCAGCTTCTCGTCTACCAGGACCCCCAAGTCCTCTGCAGGGCTGCTATCAAGGAGTTCTTCTCCCAGTCTATACAAGTATCTGGGATTTCCCTGGCCCAAGTGCAACACCTTGCACTTGGCCTTGTTGAACTTCAGTAGGTTCTCATGGGCCCACTTTTCAAGCCTGTCCAGGTCCCCCTGGATGGTATCCCTTCCCTCTATTGTATCAACTGCACTACTCAGCTTGGTGTCACCTGAAAATTTGCTGACGGTGCACATGATTCCTTTGTCTATGTTGTTGATAAAGATGTTGAAGAGCACCACTCCCAAGACAGACTCTTGCGGGACACCACTTGTGATTGGCCTCCACCCAGACATAGAGCCTTTGGCCACAACCCTTTGGCTGTGACCAGCCAACCAATTCTTTATTCATCGAAGGTGGTGACATAGGTGTGACTACATGCTCCAGAACCAAAATTCTCATGAAGAAATCTCATATATTTAGGTTTACAAAAGTAATTTATCAATTATAAATAAATGAAAAAAATGCCATCCAGATTTTACATCAGCTTGACACAATAGGTAAGAAACATAGTCTTCTGGATATGAACTGCTGTGTAATAACTTGAAAGAAGTTTCAGCTGTGTGAATATTACCAACAGTTTGACTCTTTAATGTTTCAATAACTGTTGTATCACTGATCAAAGTACCTAAAGAAGGTAATCAGAAGGATTGTGTTGTGATGATCCTGCATATCTGAGAGAGTCTAGAAAGATATTTCATCTCCGAAGTAGAAATTTGGGGCTGTTCTCAAGATCTGCATTTGAACTGCATTCATCATCCAGTTTTGTGCTGGAGATAGACAAAATCTGGATTATGTCTGAAAACAGATACATTGTCATCACTTACTTTTCAAGTGTGAATCATAGAACTGTAGCTTAATGGTCAATAATTTGTGTTACATATTGCTCATATAGAAGAAAATAGGCAGTTTTACAAAAGTAAAATAAATGCTTACCGATAAAGAATTTGCCTGTGTACAAGAAAATAAGTAAGACAGGGAACCTGGTGAGGCAGCAAAGAAAAACAAAGGAACTATTAGCTTACCATATGATCCTAAAAAAACTTTCTAAGGCAGTTTGATTGTAAATACGGCACAGAAAGTTTGTACTTTAAATACAATGGAAAAGAGATACTATACTGAATACTGGTGAGTAAGAATATTGCTGATAAAGATGATAGAAAAATATTAATTAACACATCTGACTGTTACACATTTTGCCTGCTAATTGTTATAGTAACATGTTACCTTCAGCAAGAACTACAACCTTAACACAGAAAACTTAACTTTTCTGGCTGTTGATAATTCTTATGTGTACAGTGTCACCTCAGAAACGGGAGAGAACTATATTTACAGAACCCCTTTAAGCATGTTCAGTTTAAATTTTGAAATAATTTGAACAGTCATCTATACTTAGGATTTTTGTTTGAGTGCTGTGTTGGGAAATACAGTCAACAACATCTCCATAGATTTTAGTTCATGGATTCGTAATGAAAGTCAGTGTAGCAAAATATGTGTGGTTTTCTGTTCCAAGAGAAACAGAGAAATCCAGATGCAATTCAGCATAATTAAACTGGACAATGTGTAGAAATATCCATGTTAGCTCAGCTTACTGAAAGTAAAATGATCACATCAGTGCAGAAATCCACCTGGGATTAATTAGTCATAAGAACCAGGGATGAACTATGCTGCACAGACATCCTCCTAGTGTGACTATTTTTGAGCAGCATACAATTACTGCCTCACTGAGAGACAATTACACAGAGGTTGTTTTGTCTTAATTTATTTTAATTCTGATTTTTCCATATTTGCTCTGGCATGCAGTCCCTCCTTCCCCCTCTCTCTATCTTTCCACTGAGTCCGTCAACTCTGAATAACCAGCAACACAGATGGAGGTTAACTCTTTTTCTTTTCTGAAACCCAAACATCATTCTTCATCACCCAAGTCAGTCACCATTTGCAGATGCTAAACTGACAGAAAACCACATCCAAGTAGATTTGTAAACAGACAAAGGGCTCTTTCACATGGTGAATGCATAGACAGACAACCACAGTGGTCTCCCTTCATTTTCTATTCCCCATCTCATCTTGGCTGTCACATAACACTGTGTAAACTGTCAGTACACACCACAGTACAACAGCAACTCTTGCTTAGATAATGTTCTGGCTATACAGACTCAGAGGATGGGTATGAAGATTAAAAGCACTGGGCACTCATGCCTCTTGCAGCATGACTATATCTAACAAAAATGACAATTTGAAAGTATGGTTATTTTGAAACAAGCTTCCATATAGAACAGGACTTCCTTAGAGAACTCATGGCTATTGTATTTTCTTATTCATCTGTCTTTCATGAGGCTGTTTGCCACACGCAGACCCCTAAACCACCTGCAGGTCATCCATCACTATTTTCATTAAAAATACAGGCAGAGATACTGATTAAAAAAATGAAAATTACTATTTGTCATTGTACCCTTATCTTAATAATGACATGATCTGAAATTCACCTAACTGAATTAAATATTTGCTATGGGTTGTGCCTTTGCTCTCAGGGGTCTGCCTTTAATAAGCTTCCTAGTAAAATCTCTGCAAAAATAAATAAATCAACTTAACGACTCCCTTGACCTCTTCATTGTGTAGCACTTCCCCTGACTATTTCTCATTCTGGATGAGCATTCATCTACCTTTCCCATATTTTTGAGACATACTGCTGGTTGATTTTCTTACATTATTTACTCTTCACCACATAAACAGCCAATTATCTGATTTTTTTCTTGTTGTATCCTTGCATTAAGTGATCCCACTTTTATCTGCAAAAGTTTCTTTACAGTTCAAAGCAAAACGTATTTTCAAAATTATGAGAGTGGTTGCTCCCACTGCCATTTCCACATTTCTTATTAAATGTTTTTTGTAGCCACTAGAACTTCATGATGAATAAGAAATTATATTTATTTCTGTTTCTAGGCATTATGGCCTTTTACTCCATTTATTGTGTATCTTCCACTCTTCCTCACCCTCCATTAAACAACATTTTCTGATGTAAAGAAGCCCAACACTAAGAAATGGAGAAATATTTCTATACAGTATTATCAAATACAGGAGTATTCCTATGGCAAACTAATAATATTACTAATTTCTTGGTGATTTCTGTGTAGACTTATCACATTCAAACTATTGCATATTTAATGTACTATTATTGATGAAAATGTTCAAGACTTTATGCCAAGATAATTGGCACAGCTCTTTCATGATGTAGTCTTAAGAAATGTGTATATAATTTTATTTTAATTTTGTACTTCTCATGTTTCCTGTTTATCATAAAACACTTCAAATTGATATTATCTCTATATTACAGTTCTACTGTTTCAGCTGAGGTAATGTAGAAGAACCACATGAACAGCAAATACTTATTTGAATTAATGAGTGACTGATCCAAGGAAAATATCCACGGGTAATATGCTAGCTGCAAGATCATCTAATATTGAAACAGCCGCTGAAGAAATGATTCAGAAATATCAGTCTGTAATTGCACATCAACACTTAATATAAATTCTACAAGATAAAATTAAATGGAAGTCAGAGAAAACAGAAGGACAATATTTAACCTTGCTTGGACATAAGGAAAACAGTTATTATAAAAACCTCCTTAATAGACAGAGGTTATAGTTCTACCAAAGTCTTCTTTTTTATTTTTTTGTAACTGTGAGGACATCCAGACATTCTTATGATTTGAGCAATAATTTAAATTTAGCACCTAACCATGCAATGAATCTCTGAGTTTATGTATTCAGACAAATATTTGACAATGGCTCTACTTTGTTTAAATGTCATTATTCATGAGAGAACAGAATATTAGCTCTTCCTTATTAGTTTTTCATTATTTGTCATTTTTGTGTTTGTTATTCTATTTTAAATCATCTTGTGAGATGACTTCAACAGCTAATTTTGCATCACAAGTAGGAGAGAATATGTTGTAAAATTAACAACTCAAAGGATTGTTTTCAGTCATCAGACACTGGAAAGACTAGCTTATATTGGAAAATATCTACCCTACCTCAAGTTTAATTTTAATAGAGATATTCAAAAAAAAGACATGATTTAGTGTGGTTTTGTTAAACCACAGTAAATCCCTGTATAAACACTTTATTTTGGAAGTGAAGATCCTTCAGTTCCAAATGCTTTAATTTATTGGTGGAGTTAGCAGAAACAAAATTATACTAAGACCAGCTTAACTCTTAGTGAAAGTCCTCTGCAAAGTTACTTCAAACATCTTAAGTAACTTACTTGAAAAGTAAAATAAAATTAGTTATTTTTTGCACCTCATAAAGACACATCAACATTTTCGGTCTCTTCTTCTTGCTACTCTATGATGATCTACCAAATATGAATATTGGCAAGGCTCAAATTCACTCACTAAGTTCAGTAGGAGATATTAGCTTACATTTTATATCCAAGGAATCTCCTCTAAGGGAAGAAACCGGTATCTACTCAGATAATGTTGGCATTGAGCTCTGGAACTGTCTAAGGGCCGAATACACCTGCTAATGTAGTGTAGAGTTAAAGAGTGTAGAGTTAGTGTAATGAAAAGACAAAATAAAAATATTAGACATGCTCTTCTGGAAGTTTACATTCCTCACAGAGAAAGATATATAGAATTCAGCTTGTGAGACTTCACTGAAATTTTTCAACTCCCCATGTGGCATTTGTTTATACGGAAAATATAGATGAAAAGAAGGGAATTATAGATAAATACTTTGGTAAGGAAAAGTTGTGTTCTTTTTCTGTTTGATAAAAACATAACCTTCTGAGAAACAATGGTATCTGACATTTTACATTATCTATTTCATGGAACTTAGAGCTTAGACCTTGCAAAATGATTTTTTTCTCTGAGTATCTCACAGACTTGTCACTGTAACACAGCATAAATGAGCCAAGTGATTCTCTGTGCGTAGGTGTCATGTCCAGACATGAGAGTGACAGTGTGCAGACAGACTGGGATCTACACAGTTAATCTTTTAAAAGACAGTTAATCTTTTAAAGGCCAAGTGCAAGGTCCTGTATGTGGGTCGAGGCAATCCCAAGCACAAATACAAGCTGGGCAGAGAAGGGATAGAGAGCAGCTCTGAGGAGAAGGACTTGGGGGTATTGGTGGATGAGAAGCTCAACATGAGCCGGCAGTGTGCGCTTGCTGTGCAGAAAGCCAACCATGTGCTGGGCTGCATCAAGAGAAGCATTAGCAGCAGGTCAAGGGAGGTGATTCTCCCCCTCTACTCTGCTCTTGTGAGACCCCACCTGGAGTACTGTGTCCAGATGTGGGGCCCCCAACATAAAAAAGACAGGGACCTGTTGGAGAGAGTCCAGAGGAGAGCCACAAAATTAGTCAGAGCGCTGGACCACCTCCCCTGTGAGGACAGGCTGAGAGAGTTGGGGTTGTTCAGCCTGGAGTAGAGAAGGCTCCGAGGAGACTTAATAGCAACCTTCCAGTACCTGGAGGGGGCCTACAGGAGAGATGGGGAGGCACTCTTTATCAGGGAGTGTAGTGAGAGGACAAGGGGTAACGGGTATAAGCTAAAAGAGGGTAAATTTAGACTAGACATTAGGAAGAAATTATTCACTGTGAGGGTGGTGAGACACTGGAACAGGTTGCCCAGGGAGGAGGTTGTGGATGCCCCATCCCTGGAGGTGTACAAGGCCAGGCTGGATGAGGGTTTGAGCAACCTGGTCTAGTGGAGGTTGTCCCTGCCCATGGCAGGGGTTTGGAACTTGATGATCTTTAAGGTCCCTTCCAACCCAAACCATTCTATGATTCTATGATATGATTCTATGACAGCATTTGGATAGTATTATTCATATTACATTAATTTTTGTCATTATGTACCAAAAGACTTCTTTAATCAAAACTAGTACACAGCAGGACTGTGATTTTGAAATCTTTAATTAACAGACTAATAATTATTGAACTTTATTATAAAAGTATGATTGATTTTAGCTTGTTTTTTGTTTTTTTTTTAGAAAAAGATACCAAGAATAAAACAAAACTCAAACTCTGGAAGAGGAGAGCTACAAGTTTGATAAAAACAGAAGAGAGAAGAGTTTCATAAAAAGTCATGAAACAAGTAGGAAAACAGATAACCAAAACCAAAATCCACAAGCTTAGATCAAGCAAAACAAAGTATCTAACTCATGTATTCCTGGCATGCCTATTTTTTACCAGCTGGTTCATACACCCAATCCAAATAGTTGCGCAAGTTAGTCCTTCTTTGCACATGTTTCTCTCACTGTATAGTTTACCTTTTGAAGGTGTATATACCGCTGATGTTTGTTGGGGTGTTTTTCTGCATGAAAACTGGAAACATAGCATATACAACAAATGATTCATAAGCAGCTCAAGATGCCTCACTGAAGCACTCTAAGTGGTCAACAGAGATTAGATTTCTTAAAGATGGTAAAGTTCCTGGGAGAAGTAGAAACAACATAGTTATTTCCTTCTTGATTATATAGGAAGCCAAAGGCAACTAGGTTTCTCACTGCAACACTGCAATTAAGCATATATAGCTGGGCAGTTTAAGTACATATGCTGTTTCTTTGCCTCTGGTGTTCAAAAGAATATTATTAGCTTTAAGCAGTTTTTGCAACACACGGCACTGAAAATGAAAGGTAAAGTCTTACTCTTCAATTCAATCCTGGACTCCTTGTATAGGAGAAGGTCTAAAAAAAATTTCCATGGCAGAAGACAAGGAAATAAATAACACAGGTGAAGGTCTTTTAAAGATGGAGCACAAACTCCATATATATTACAATTAGTTACATGGATAAATTAATGCACCAAATTTATCTTTTAAAACAGAAAATATATATTTAATGATCTTTCAGTTTTGGATTCATACGGTTTTACCTATCTGCAGGCAGACAAGTTTTTTCTTTCTGTTAGAGATCCCTGCTCCATTTCCAATTGCACAGTCATCCTCAACAATGTTGAGATTAAATCCTTGGCAGAGCTAAGCCATATTCAGATTCAGTACAGTATCTTCTCCGTGTGCACCAAGCATTCCAAAGCTCAGTGATTCAGATGCATTTCAAAAAATAAGTCAAGCATTGCTATCCTTTCTGATAATTTCAGAAGTGGACTCGTATCTTGGACAAGAATATACGTGCATTTAGTAGCTGCTTTATTTAAAACCCCAACTGAATGAAAGAGAATTTTTTAGTTGATCACATCCGTCCAGAAATATTATCTTGAGATTAGTTTCTCCTTTAAGACAATATTCCTTACAAGCTATTAAGCTTTGTAACATATGTGTGGTACATACGATCAAGAGTGTATGTATGTATGTATATATCTGAAGAAATATATCTCATAAACACATCTTTTATTCTACAAAACCAAGATAAAATAATTTTAGAACACTTCATTTCAGTGCCCTCAGCTTTTGTCTATGATAGTTCTATTTGCATGCTTGGCAAAAAAAAAAAAAAAAAAAAAAAAAAAGGTAATCCAAGTGTTTTCTTGTAAAAGATTTCAAACTTCTCAAAGCCTTATTTATGTATTTCTTCACTGCTAAAAGAATCAAATCATCTCCTTTCTTTTGTTGTATTTTTTTCAGATTTTTTAAGACTCCCAGTAAGGCTCCCAAATAAATATCTATGGCTCACCATTTTGGTAACTCAGCTCTTTTGAAAGTGCAGCTTTCAGGGACTAACTTTTGTTTTTAAACTAAGTGCTCTTTTGCAGAAAGTGTAGAACAGCTATACTATCACTACATAGCCTGAGGCAAAAGGCTTATTCTCTGAAGCCCTTAAAATCTGCAGTAAATCAATGAACACAGTGCCGTACCAAAAAATCAACAAATATTGGTTCTACAGTACAGGCAAAAAAAAAAAAAATCTACAGCAATGCAAAAACTAAGCTAAATAAGAACATTTTCAACTGTTTCAACAAACTGTTCTTCTACTTAACCTTTGTGCAAATACGTTTGTGAAGAACCATGCTTCCCCTCAGTGGTTATAATGTCAGTAAGAGCATCCCAAACCAATTCCTATAGGAAGAATTTTCACATAATATGGGGAATATATTTAACATTTACAGCAGACACCTTGACTGCTTATCAGACTGCAGCTTCCCAAATGCTAACATGTTGAAGTCTGCTCTGTGAAGAGACCTTCCCAAAGTTAAACATAAATATTCTAAACTATAAGTAGCTAAATTAGAAAATAAAAGAAACAATTATTTTCTCATATGCTTTATCAAGTAAAAATTTTTGCATTATGTACATATGTATACATATTTTTATATATGTTTCTGTGTGTATCTCTCTCAGCCCACTATAGTGTATGGCCGAGAGAGGTTTTTTCGTGATCCCCAAAAAGGAGCACTGATTAGGTGAAGTCAGACAATGACTGGAGGAACAGTACAACACAATTTTATTTACCTCAGCAAATCCAAAAATGTCATGAATTAACTTCTTAGAGTCAAGCATCAAATCCCACTTATCAATTATCATCAAAATTCACTTATAAATTAAGCAAGTACCAAATAATGCTCAAGCATTATTGGGAGATAAAAAACAGGCAGAAGACAGAGTACAAAAGAGCTGGAAGTTAAGTAAGAGGGGCAGAAAGACGGAGATAGGCAGACAAAGACAAGCACAGACATAGAGAAGATCACCAATCCCTCATTCCAGCACATCTTCTCTTCAGGCAGAATTGTAGCTATTGAGTTATAGCTGTTTTGACCCTGCCTGGTAGCAAAACACCACAACAACAGCTCACTCCCCCTGCCCCCTCCCAGAGATGGGGCAGATAATTGAAGGGGTAAAGGGAAAAAAGACTCACTGGTTGAGATGTGAACAATTTAATAACTAATCTATGATAATATTGGAGATAATAATAATAATAATGATAATAATAGTATTATATACAAATATACAAATGAGTGATACACAATGAAACTGCTCACCACCTGATGACCAAGGCTCATCCTGTTCCTGAATGATGATCTGGGAGCTGGGAGAGTCCAGAAACTGCACTCACGGAATGGAGATAAAAGCCTGAGTGTCTGTGAGATCAAGATGACCTCGAGAGGGAGGCGACCAGACAGAGAGAACTTACAGAGAAGACTTTCATCTATATACAAGCATGACATACATGATATGGAATAGACTACTGGCCAATTTGGGTCTCAATCCTAAGCCTAGGATTGAATCCTAAATTATTAACTCAGACTGTGCTCTCTCCTAATTTCTCCTACACCTGCAGACACTGGCACAGCAGAGTGGCTGAGAAGTCCTTGGTTGTCCCGGCAGCAGTCATAAACATGAGTGTGTTACCAGCTTTCTTCTGAAAACAAATCCAAAACATAGCCTCTCACCAGCTACTGTGAAGAAAGTTAACTTTGTCCCAGTCAAAACCAGGACAAGTCCTTAGGTCTCTGCCTACAGACTCAGCACAGCATCAATTTACTCCAGCAAAATCTCAGTGCAAACAGAATTACAAAGAGAAGCTGCTGAAATTTGAATCTGTTTTTACTTCTGAATACAAGTATGTACTGGATTTCGCAAAGCTGGAATAGACTTTCTTCACAGCAGCCCATACAGTGTTGTGTTGTAGATCTGTGATTGAAACGGTGTTGATAACACACCAGTGTTTTAGATGAGCAGCGCCTACAGAGCATTGAGGTCTTCTATGTTTCTCACTCTGCTCACCCTTCCACAGTCCCAGGAGTAGGTTAGAGGTGGGCAAGAGGCTGGAAGGGGACAGAGATGGGACAGCTGACTCCAGCTGACTAAAGGGATATTCCACACCACCTTAATATCATGGACAGCAATAAATCTGGAGGAGCAGTTGTTCCAAAACAGCCATCACTCAGAGACTTTCTAGACATCAGTCTGCTGGTGAGAGATGGCAAGTGATTGACTTTGCATCACTTGTTTGTTTGCTTTTCTCTTTCCTTCACTTATTACTGTATTTTTCTTCATCCATGACTTTTTTCTTGCTTTTGTTCTTCTGATTCTCTCCCCCACCTGGCTGGTGGTGGGTATTGAGTGGGCAGCTGGTCACTGCTTAGCTGCTGGCCAGCAAAAATATTACTTTTAAATACAACTTATGCCCAAAGACAGACAGGGTCATAGCAGCTAAACAAAGAAATCCACTAAGTGATCTGGTACGTGGATTCTTTTGACCCAGTAAAAACCGTTTTCTAAATTAGGGAAATTGGATGAAAGATTGATAATGGCCACTATTACTTAAATAATAAAACCCTTTTTTAATGTACTGAATATGAATATGTAAATTGCTGATGATTGCTGCTACAGTACTGCTGACACACTATTCCAAGTAATTCTTCACTTTTTGTTTTCGTTAAGTATTGTGAGTGTTGTTGTTTTCATAAAATATCCTGTGTTCTGAACAATTAGCTTTCTGCTAGCTTCACAGCTTCAACATTTAGACTTTTCCCTCCATAAAAAATGAATAGAGGTTGGTCTCTAGGCAACCTCTGAGACTGAGAATTCCTATATCATTCACCTTTAATTATTACATTCTCTTCATCAGAATACTTCTTAATGTTCTTCATCTAATTAGATTTTATTTTTACCGAATACTAATTTATGTTACTAGGTTAGAAGAACCCACTGTTTACTGTATTTTTCCCTTTATTCAGAAATATTTGTACTCTCATTATTATTATGAGAACAGCATGCAGGAATTAGTTTGTTGTTATTAGTTTTCGTACTGCCAGTTGGTTCACTAATTACTTTTTGGTTTTTCAAATGTGGTTCATGAATTGCAACAAAAAGAATACCACCTGTTGTGCTCAGTTAAGAATTTATGAAAATGAGTTTGTTTGATGGACATTTAAACATGTGTCCATTGCTTTTAGTCTCAAAGTACTAAGCTGTAAAGTGTATTGATATTAATAAGACTATGGTGTGTTTGGAGAAGTCAGATCATACAGTTGCCTACTGTTGAAAATAGGGGTTAGGCAGACAGCTTGAGTGGTGGAACACAAGGCAAAATTTCGGTTATTCATTAAATGTAAATATAATATAGTGAGGTTATTAGAGGATGGGTAAGATACAAAAAGGGCAGATACTTTGTTTTGTGTAAGAACTCCCACAAGTAAAGCATTTCAGCATATTTGAGAGAGTTAGGGTTGTTTAGCATAGAGAAGAGAAGGCTTCAGGAAGAACATACAGCAGCCTTCCAGTACTTAAAGGGGGTCTTCAGGAAAGATGAGGAGGGACACTTTATCAGAGTGTAGTGATAGGAGAAGTGGTAACAGTTTCAAGCTGAAAGATTTACACGAGATACCAGGAAGAAAGTTTTTCCTGGGAGGGTGGTGAGGCACTGGAACTGACAGGCCAGAGAAGATGTGGATGCCCAACCCCTGAAGGTGTTCAAGGCCAGGCTGGATGAGGCTTTCAGCAACCTGATGTAGCAGGGTGTCCCTGCCCATGGCAGGGGGCTTGGAACTACACTATCTGTAAGGTCCCTTCCAACCCAACCCGTTCTATGATTCTATGCCTGTACGTTTAAAGGAAGAAATGTGTGTGCACCCTGGAGGCACACGTGGAAGCTGTCATGCTGAAGAAACTGCTTGGGTACAGCATTAAACACTGGACTTTCTTTTATTAAGACAGGGAATCTTATCTGGGACAAATTGAATATGTTACACTCTGATTTTAGAAGTCTAACAGATGTTCGACTTCTACAGCCATCAGGAAGGGATATTTATTTTTCAGTGAATACTGATCACATCCATTCAGTATTCCTTTTCTCAACATTTTAATGTACTAACAAAGCACAAATTAGAGTAGATACAGTATCTGTCACCTAAATGAAGTCTTCTCTCTGTTCTTACATAATGTTTGTGTCTTCCTAAATAGGTATAATCAGCAAAAATAAAGATGTACAAGACATTCTAAAATGATAAATAAAACCGTATTTCTAGGTACCCCTGTAGAGGAGTTGTCATGTGGTCACTCCCTCCCCTCCCTTGCCCCTCTTCCTCCGCCCCACCCCCCAGTAAGATGGGGGAAAGGTTAAAAAAAAAGGTGGAACCTCATGAGTTGAGTTAATGACAGATTATAATAATACAACACTAGAAAAAGGAGAATATAATAATAAGACAAGATATAGAATACAATGAAAACACTGATACAATGGAAACCTTCTCACTACCAAGATGCTTCTCAAAGACTCCCCACCCCTCTCCCAGATAACTTCCTCTTATATCTGGGGCATGACATCAGCATGGTATCGAATACCCCTTTGGTTATGCCCACCTCCGAGCTTCTGTGGAAAAAAATTAACCCAATACCAGCTGAACCCAGGACAGGAGTCTTATCTTCAACAGTAAGATTTCACGTGTTTTGCTCTTATACGTATTAAGACTGAGTCAGAAATTGAAATATTCTTTCCTGCACAACAGATCTGTTGCCAAATCCACATTCACTTCTTATGTCAGATACTTATAGATATTAGTTGTAATTTTGCAGGCAGAAGAAGGAAAACAGAGCTTGGTCTTTAATTTCCCATCTAGAAAAATACCCTACTTACTGATAAAGGAAGCTGTACTTTTTCTGTACAGTATCTACTCTATAAACAGCTGAGTAAACTGAAACACGTAAAATGAAAGAAAAATTAATAGAAAGTAACTCTTATGGGAATATTCTTCCAAACAGCCTGATCTTAAATCTTTTAAGGCCTGGAGTGGATAATTAAAAGGCAAACAGAGAAGGCCATTGATTAGTAATTTATAACTACTGCCAGTAATGTGGTTTGTGAAAGGAGCATGACTCCTACAGTATATATGCAGATATAAAAATAAACTTATAATTAGAGCAATATTATATTGTACAGTATTATTTATTGTATTACTTTGAATTATACTATACAATATAATTAGATTCTGTTCTCATTGAATTTAGCTCAGCTGCTTCTATAGTTTCTTCACAGAAATAAAGTCCTGTGAAAACAAGGTTTTTTTATCAGCTTGTAAAAAGTCATAGAATTATAGAGTATCTCAAGTCGGAAGGGACCCATAAGGTTCATCAAGACCACCTCCCTGCTCCTCACAGGACTACCTAACACTAAACCATATGACTAAGAACATCATCCAGACACTTATTGAATTCTGACAGGCTTAGTGCCGTGACCACCTCCCGGCGTAGCGTGTTCAAGTGACCAAACACCCTCTCGGTGAAGAACCTTTTCCTAATGTTCAATCTGAAATTACCCTGAAGTAACTTCATTCCATTTCCATGTGTCCTATCATTGGTCTCCAGAGAAAGCATCAACCCCTTCGCTCCCCCCCTTGAAGAAGTTATAGACTGCCATGAGTTCATCCGTCAGCCTTCTCTTCTCCCAGATGAACAAGCCAAGTGAACTCAGCCACTCCTCATAAGTCTTGCTCTCTATGTTTTTCACCACCTTTGTCATCCTCCTCTGCACACACCCTAATAATTTTACATCCTCCTTGTACTAAGGTGCCCAAAACTACACACAGTATGCAGGTGGGTCTGCACTGGTGCCGTGTAGAGTGGGACAATCACTGCCCTCGACCAGCTGGCTATGTTGTGCTTGATGCACCCTAGGACACAGCTGGCCCTTTTGGCTGCCAAGTCATGCTGTTGACTCACATTCAACTTGCCATCAACTCAGATACCGAGATCTCTTTCCATGGGATTACTTTCCAGCCTCTCATCTGCTAATTTGTATGTATAACCAGGATCACCTCATCCCAGGTAGAAAATCCTGTATTTGCTCTTGTTGTATTTCATACAGCTGGTAATTTCCCAGCTCTCTAGTCTATCCAGATCTTTCTGTAAAATATCTCTACCTTCAAGGGAGTCCACAGCTCCTCCTCACTTTGGCAAACTTACTTAATGTATCTTCAATTCCTGCATCCAGATGATTTACAAAAAAAATGAAGAGCACTGTCCCTAAAATTGAGTGCTGGGGAGCTCTACTTGTGAACTGGTCACTAGCCAGATGAGACCCCATCTACCCTTTGAGCCTGACCCATCAGCCAGTTGTTCATCCAATGTATTAGGGCCTTGTCCAGCTGTGTGCCTGACATTTTGTCCAGAAGGATACCAGAAATAGTACCAAAAACTTTGCTAAAATCCAAAACCACCACACCTACTGGCTTCCCCTGGTCAACTAGATGGGTGATGTTGTCATAAAAGGAAATGAGGTTGGTTAAGCAGGACTTTACTCTCGTGAAGCCGTGCTGGCTATGACCAGTGCCTGTGTTGTCTCTCAAGTCTCTCTTCAGAGTCAGCTGGTAGCTTATCAATCCCTTAAGTCATGGTCTTCCAGTTCGGCGCTTAGGGGGTTCCCCAGACCCATCATTAGTGTTAAAGGCAGGGGCAAAGAAGGCATTAATTGTTTCTGTTTTGTCTGTTTCTCTATTTGAGGTGACTGATCTCATCAAGTAACCGACTGTTACTTTGACTTGCAACTTTCAACTTCCCTCTTTGGTTTTGACATCTCTCTTGCTTTCAGAATTTTTTTGTGATATGAAATTGACAACAGTACTGAATCATACTAGTGTGTGGATGAGCTTGGAATTGGTTCACCAAAGTATTTTAATGCATTGTAACTGATATGAAAGTTGAGTTGACTCCTCTCATAACTTCTCTACAAGAAATCTGGTCTTATGATATCAAGAAAAGCAGCTGTTCAAGGCATGTTGTCTAACAGCAATTTCAGAAAACATTTTTGTTTTTATACTGCAGAAAGATTTTATCTAAATAATGTTAACACATACTTTTGTCCTGGCAGTCAAACCCACCTAGTATTAACACTGACTTTTTAAATATGAAATAATGTCCTTTAATTTGAAATGTAGAGAATAATGTTTGCAAACCTTTCTGTGAAAACCGACTAACTCATAACGTTATCCATGCTTATATTTAATAAAGTACCTTCAGTGCAGGCATACACAGTAGAAGTAGTAATCCTGTCTCATTATTCTCAACAGTTTTAGAAAAATATGCATTTGACAGTCATGCTAATGTCCCCTGGAAAGCAGGTTTGGATGATATACACTACTTATCACTAAAAAGCATCTTCTTCAATATTCCATCTAAGCCAAAACCAGAATAAAAACAGTAAGGCCTTTACAGATCACGGCAACCAATTTGCATCAAATATATACAGGAGGAAGAAGGAGATTAGATCTAGACTGCTGTATTAACATTTTTGCTTGTTTCCTTTTCTGTTTCTGCAGAGAAAATAGAATTAGGGCTGGCAAGTCAGAGAACTTTGAAAACCTCTTACGGACTGAGAATAGTTTCAACAGGATTTTGAGAGGACTTTTTTTTTAATGTGCAGGTCAGGACATATTAAATCTGATGAAAAAAGAAATACTGCAATGGTTAGAATCATCACAAATTACATGCTGTAAGAATTAAAGATACTTGAGAGGCTTTTAGCTTATATTTTATGTGTCTTAAACACTACTGGGGAGGTTAAAATCAGTTTTTATGTGCTCTGTCTAGATCTCTGTGATTCTTCAATAATTTATATGAAAACTGAATTTCTGAATATTCGGTGTAGAAAGATATGCCTGAGACTAAAGAAGTGTCAGGAAAACCAGTAAGTCATAAAACTTTTGAGAAATGTTTGAAATTGTGAGCTTACATTTTCTCGCCTTTTTTCATATTCTAAGATCAATAATGACTGGCAGCTACGGAAATGATAGAGGTTACCATTTCTGTGAATGGGTGAGTGGAGGAAATATACATCTTATTCTAGCTGAGAAAAATGTCACAGCCCTCAGTGCTTTCTTCTCACCTTGATATTATAAGGAAAATCAAACTTTAACAAAACAGTTGGGTTTGGTTTTTTTTAGGAAAAACAATACATAAGAAATCACAGAATGCTCATTGAACATCTTCTACGTGTCATTTCCCTAAGGTGCCTGTGTCTCTCCACAGCTCAGAAAGGGCTCAATATTGTCTCAGAGGACTGAGCCTGAAATGAATTCACTGTATTGCGGTATTGGGGGAGTCACTTCTTGAACATCCTTTTTCATTAGCCTTTCTGTTTTAATTGACTACAAACATAATGGATACTTGAAGAAATATAATACAATGGATAAAGAATAAAGTATTAAAAACATGTCCTACATACCTAAAATTAAGCATTTTCCTTTTGGTCATACATTTCTCTTTCAGTTTTGAAAGTTTGGGGTTTTTTTAATCTTCATTAAATTATTTCTTCATGATACAGGGATATTAGTTTTCCTCTCATGTTCTTAATTTTGACTATAATTGTCTACCCCCCAAATTTTGTCTTTCTCCTCTCAATTCTCCTAATGTTTCTCTGTATTTTTCCCCTTCTTTCTACAGCTTGCTTTGTTCACCTAAAAACTTATATATAATCACAAGCAAAGTGCAAACTTCTTTGTAATACAAATTTTAAACAAATAAATAAGTGTTGCCTAACTAGGCTTACCTTTACAAGACCACCTTAAAAAAAGGATACATGAGGAAAATCATTAAAGAAGCTATCGCTTGGTATTTTGGAAGTAGATGAACCTTACACAGTGTCTAGAAAAAAAAAGAATGCCAAAATGACAAGACATTTGAGCACTGATGCAAAACTAACGATTAAAAAAAGAGGGTGACTCAGGAGAAAATATTTGGGGAATGGGGGTAGACATTTAATTCTAATTTCTCCTTGGGTGAGGAGAAAAGTTATTAATAAATAAAATAATCTTGAGAGTTTTCTGCATATTTACATCATACAGTTAGAACTGTCTCAGCGGATAGATAGAGGGCAAAACAGTGCATTTCCACCTGACTATAGAACTCCATCCACCTGGAACGCAGCTAAAGAAAGTGCACACTGAATAAAAGTGTGCACAGCTCCACCAAAGAAACCTTGTTGAGGCGTGCCATTTTGCTGAAATGGCCCTTAAAACATTGCCACAAAATGTAACTAAGAGTGTGCTTTTCACTACTGTGCTTCAGGAGAGTCCAGGATCTTCCAAATCTCACCAGTGAGATATTGAGGAGAGAGGTCAGTGAAACGCTTTTGACAAGACAGTGAGGCTCAGTACTCTTGACAGGACCATTCTTTACAACACAGTCTGCAGACTCAAAGATGCCCACACTGGTACATTCTTTTACAGATTTTGTGTGGGTATGTATGTGTACTTAGCCATGTGTAGATAGAGATAGACATGTATTATATTGTAGTCTCAGTTATGAAGCTTAGAAGAAAGAAGATAAATTTATCATTCTGCAACACAAGCATACAGGAAGAAACATAATTCTGTATGCTTTTAACAGGACCCAGCACAACACTGTAAGGGCCAAAGAGGTCAGGAAAACTATTGCAAGAGGCATCGTATCACTTCTGTGATCTACAGAAACTCTCAAGGAAAAAAAACAAAAGACAGAAAAGCAACGTCTCTTACAGAATCACAGAATCACAGAATCACAGAATGTTAGAGATTGGAAGGGACCTCGAAAGATCATCTAGTCCAATCCCCCTGCCAGAGCAGGAACACCTAAATCAGATCACCCAGGAACACATCCAGGCGGGCTTTGAATGTCTCCAGAGAAGGAGACTCCACAACCTCTCTGGGGAGCCTGTTCCAGTGCTCTGTCACCCTCACTGGAAAGAAGTTTTTTCTCATATTCAAGTGGAACCTCCTATGTTCCAGCTTGAACCCATTGCCCCTTGTCCTATCACTGGATGTCACAGAGAAGAGC
>WKFP01014862.1:85524-118639 GCA_011057875.1 Pterocles orientalis | reverse complement strand
ATGAGGTCTCACCGGGGCAGAGTAGAGGGGAAGGAGAACCTCTCTTGACCTACTGACCACCCCCCTTCTGATACACCCC
This sequence comes from Pterocles orientalis, assembly GCA_011057875.1. NCBI lineage: Eukaryota > Metazoa > Chordata > Aves > Pterocliformes > Pteroclidae > Pterocles > Pterocles orientalis. The sequence goes on along the minus strand of WKFP01014862.1, from coordinate 118,560 downwards.
AGGATGCCATTGGCCTTCTTGGCCACGAGGGCACAGTGCTGGCTCATGGTCATCCTGCTGTCCACCAGGACCCCCAGGTCCCTCTCCCCTACACTACTCTCCAGCAGGTCAGTACCCAACTTATACTGGTGCCTGGAGTTGTTCCTGCCCAGATGCAAGACTCTACACTTGCTCTTGTTAAACTGCATTAAATTTTTCCCCGCCCAAATCTCCAGGCTGTCTAGGTCTCGCTGAATGGAAGCACAGCCTTCTGGCGTGTCTGCCACTCCTCCCAGTTTCGTATCATCAGCAAACTTGCTGAGGGTGCACTCTACTCCCTCATCCAAGTCATTGATGAATATATTGAATAGCACTGGTCCCAATACCGAACCCTGGGGGACTCCACTAGATACAGGCCTCCAGCTAGACTCCATCTCATTCACCACAACTCTCTGGCTTCTTTTCTCCAGCCAGTTCACAATCCATCTCACTACCCGATCATCCAGCTCGCACTTCCTCAGTTTAGCCGTGAGGATACTGTGGGAGACGGTGTCGAATGCTTTTCTTAAATCGAGACAGACCACGTCTACTGCTTTGCCATCATCTATCCACCTGGTAATGTCCTCATAAAAGGCTATCAGGTTGGTCAAGCATGACTTCCCCTTGGTGAAGCCATGTTGACTGCCTCTAATGACCCTCTTATCCCTGATATGCCTAGAGAGAGCATCAAGGATAAGTTGTTCCATCACCTTTCCAGGGATGGAAGTGAGGCTGACCGGTCTGTAGTTACCCGGGTCCTCCTTCTTGCCCTTTTTGAAGACTGGAGTGATATTCGCTTTCCTCCAGTCCTCAGGCACCTCCCCTGTTTCCCACGACCTACTAAAGATGATGGAGAGTGGTCTAGCAATAACTTCCGCCATCTCCCTCAGCACTCGCGGGTGCATCCCATCAGGACCCATGGATTTATGGGTGTCCAGATTACTTAGCCGATCCTTAACCCAGTCTTCATCTACCAGAGCAAACTCCTTCTTTGTCCTGACTTCCTCTGGGGTTTCAGAGGTACGGGGCTCCTCAGGACAGCCTCCGGCAGTATAGACAGAGACAAAGAAGGCATTCAGTAACTCTGCCTTCCCTGTATCCTCAGTCACCAGAGCACCCACCTCATTCATCAATGGGCCTACATTGCCTCTGGTGTTAGTTTTATCTGCAATGTATTTGAAGAAGCCCTTTCTATTGTCCTTGACCCCTCTAGCAAGGTTTAATTCTAAGGAGGCTTTAGCTCTCCTAGTTGCCTCCCTGCACTCTCTGACAACATTCTTGTGTTCCTCCCAAGTGGCCAGCCCCTCCTTCCATGATCTGTAGACCTTCCTTTTGCACTTGAGTTTGCCCAGCAGGTCCCTGTTTAACCATGCAGGTCTCCTGGCACCCTTTCTCGACTTCCTACCTGTTGGGATGCACCGATCTCTTACTATCAGTGTGGTTGATAGAAGGATGAAGGAATGCTACAATCTAGATGACACTGAAGCAATAGTAAAAATATTTAAAGTAAAAGTGCTAAAAGTTAAACCAAATACAATATGGGAAGCAGATGCTCTCTCATTATGACTGTGGTAATTCTTCTCATTCCAATTATTCAGCAACTGATGAGCTGTCCTTTTCACCTACAAATATGCTGAGTATGCTCTAGCTTTACAACAGACTTACAGTTCGATGATATTGATAGCTCCTGTTCACCTGAATTAAACTCTCTAATAACTGTGGGCCACTTTCTGTCCTCTCACCCCTACTGCTCTGTCAGGCTAATAAAGTGAATGAATAAGCAAATGAGTGCTGCTGTTTGTTCCACCCGGAACACACATGGAAATCAAAGAATGAAATAGCAGAACTAACCTGATCTACATATATCAAAATACAATACTATCACACATAGTTAAGTAGTTCACTCAACCATAGGCATGCAGCTAATGTGTTACTATAATGATTTAAGTGTTCCTGAGATAACTCCTTCAAATACAAATTTGCAACACAAATAAAGCCTAGTATTTGTCATTTCAATTCTGGAATGAAATCAGGATATAGAGGAAACAATGTGTTTAAGTGTTTTGCAGCTTTGGAAAACTTCCATTTAATCTTATTAAGTAAAAGTTGAATACCTCCTAACTCGAGAAGGATTTAACAGCACTGAACTTCGAGAAGAAACAAGGATACACACACACAAAAAACTACAGTGGCTTCAATTTCTACACAAATACTAAATGAATCATTTATTAAGAACTTTTGAATACTCAAAGAGTAGAAATAAATCATTAGCCCATTTTCCAATCTTAGTAAAATTATTATATAATTATAGCTATATATATATATATAGTTATTATATAACTTTCCTTTATTTTAGAAACCCTATGAAATTTTTCAAGACGGATCTTTGTTGAGTCCTAAGTCACAGTTAATTATTTTACCCACAAACAGGTAAGCTTTAATCTAGTGTTTGCATGATGTGTCTTCCTGCCAAGATTCAGTCACTGTAAATGTGCAAATTTCTCACTGTGTTTGTCACTGAGCTTTTTTGGGATTTCTGTGTTTTCTGGGAAAAAAAGCTTTACAGTTGAGAAAAAAAAAATACCCGTCATATATTAAATCTAACTTTTCTGACCTTTTTAAGGCTTATTACATAATTTTCGAGCTCATACATGGAGATTTTAAATTTTGATGAGAGAGAAAAAAGATTTTTTTAAAAAACAGCTGTAACTGAGATTTGTAAAAAAAATTCTTTTTTTTTTTTTTTTCCACTTTTTGTAACAAATAGGATTCTGAACTGAAACAGAAGCTGGCAAAAACTTCCAGTAATTCAACAGCAGATTACAGATTTCAAATTGTTTAGATAAAAGTGCTATGCTGCTCAACACTTGTTTTAAATTACAGTAGAACAGCGACATTTGGGGCATACTGTCAGTGATGGGAATATCGGCTTTAGAAGTCCTTTCAATAATAACAATACTTTTGAAAATTATGTAAAGCCATTGTGTTATCAAGGAGAAAGCTGACAGAATGTCCTGGATTAAGCAGAGACAGAGTTAACTTTCTTCATAATAGCTAACAAGGGGCTGTGGTTTGGATTTGTGCTCAGAAGAAAGCTGATAAAAAGTGATGTCTACGCATCTGCCAAGGTCTTGCAGCATCTCTTGGCTGTCTGTAGACCGGAGAAGCTGGGAGGGAGCTCAGCCCCAGTTACTAGCCCAGGATTTGATGTTAGGTTCAGGATTGAGACTCAGAGTGGCCAATAATCTATTCCATAACATCACATCATGCCCAGTATATAGGTGAGGACCCTCCAGAAGATTGTCCCTTTTGGTTCTGGATCTTTTTTGCTCAGGGTCATCTCGCTCCAGGTGGTTGCTCTCGCAAGGCCATCCCCCCCCCCAGCCCAGCCAGCTCTCGGTCTGGAACGCTCAGACTGTTATCTCTGTTCCATGAGTGTGGTTTCAGGACTCTCCCTGCTTTGGGATTGTTAGCCGGGAGCAGGCTGAGCCTTGATCGTTGGATGGGGGGGCAGTATCACTGTGTATCACTCATTTGTATAACTGTATATAGTATTATTTTCAATATTATTGTAGTTGAGTTATTAAATTGTTCTTATCTCAACCCATTAGTCCTTTTTTCCCTTTATCCCTTTAATTCTCTTCCCGGTCCTCGGATGTGGGGGAGTGAGGGAGGGAATTGGGTGAGTGGGTGTGTGGCTTGGCCCCCAGCCAAGGGCAAACCCCTCACACAGAAGTTCACAATATCTTCAAGAGAAAACAAACAAACAAACAAACCTTTAAATTGTGATCATATTAAATTACCTGCTATGAATTTTGTGTTTTATTAAGGATAGTAAATGTTATGAGAAAAATATGCTAGACATTTTTCCCTATTTGGTTCTGTATAGACAGATTTATTTGTTGTTTCGGTAATGACTACAGGATATCCATGTGCTTGCAAGTCGACATGCAACTGACAGGAAAAACTGATTTTTATGACACCTCAAAAAAAGCTCTGCTCTAGGAAACTGGTCTATAAATAAGAAAATTTTACTTCTGTTTTGTGATGTGACTGGGTATTTTCTAGTCTGCATTTCAAAATAAAAAAAATAACTCACAGACCAGTCAGATGAGGAAAGCGACATGAGATGGACTGATTTTGTGGATTGACTTAAACTTCTCAATTGACATTGGAGCACATATCCAGTTAACACATATTCAATTAACACTGGAACACTACAAAGGTAGTGCTCAAATATTGATTAGGGATCTACAAACTCCATAGACTTCTCAAGAAATTTAGACCTGACCCATATCTGGGAATGCTTGATCAGGTTGTAGATCACCACCACATAAGGAACAAGTTACAAGTATTGGGGCTTACCTGCAAAGTTCCAGTTTAACAAGAATTTTCCTTCAACAAGAATTTTCCTTCCCCACAAAACATGTAAAGGGAAACTAGCATTGAATGACGTCTCACATTCCTGCTTCCTTATTTTTTTTCCAGATTTTTGGACTGTCTTGCTCTAATTGCCAAGTCCCCTTTCCTTAAGAAAACGGAAGGTTGGAGGCTATTCACAAAGACACAGCAAATCTGCTTTGTCACTGTCTTTTGTGGAACAAAGAAGGAGATTTTCCTTTTGGAGCTAAATATAAGAGAGCAGTGATTAGTTTCCCACTTTCATGAATACTCAAGGCATAGTGTTGTTAAAAAACAAGAATGTAGATCTAATGTCTAGTGTTTTGGATGCATATTAGTTCATTATGGTTTGTGTCTGAGCTCTAAAAGGCCTGAGTCCTAACATGAAAATGAACCTGCATTTCTGCCTGTAATAATTGTTTCATTCTCTATTGGAGAAAGATTTTAGTCTCCCCACACTAAGCACACTTAAATTGCTAGATATGTTAAGCTAACAAAGTCACATCCTGTTGTTTAAATCCTTGCCTGTGTTCGCCTTCACATGGTCTATGTCCAGATCAAAGATCAGAGTGCTTATTTGAAGCCTGTCACAAGTCAGTGATATGCCCCCCAATGATGGTTTCCTTTGCTACACTGTATCTTATAAATGACAGACTATTAGCATATAGCTATATATTTTTTTAAGTAGTGTGCTTTTGCAGAGATGGCAATTTGCATAAAAAGCAGCATTTTCTCGAAAATAATTCTAAAGCACTTGTGTAATATGAAAAACAGAAAGTAATTCTGTGTATTCTGCAAAACAGTGTAGATTATTTTTTCCCAGTAGGAAAAGTACTAAAGGAAACAGATTACCAAGCTGAATAAATAGGTAACTTCTTCATGTTGCATTATTAGTCAGCAAACGTATTTGCTTTATTTTCAAAATCAATAGCATTTTGTTCGGTGTTCCGTAAAATCAGAAGAAAATCACTGTAATTTATTTAACAAGATTTTTTTTTTTAATGTGCAATGGAACTGTATCTGCTCTATGCATTTGTGGTTTTTTTTTTCCTTTGGAGTCCATTGTTGCAAGAGTTTGGCAAAATGCCCTCTAAATTCATTGGCAAAACTTCATTAAATAAAAGATGTGTCTGAAAATTTCAAAATAAAAAGCAAAATTATTGAGAGGGTTGTAATATGATTATTCCACAAACATTAACAAACTGTGCTACAAAATTATTATTAGGAATTCATCATCAAGTGCTGAGAAGTTAAGAATGGTAGAACTAAAATCTTGAAGCAACTATTATTGCCTGTCTTGTGTGTGCACTATAAGATAGTCTTTAATTACATAATCATACACTGCTTGTTCCCTGAGAAAGACTGCCTCACTATATGCAAAGAATAAGTTATGCTTACTTAATGCACAGCTATTCAGAATATTTTTCTTCATAACACTTAATGAATGAGCACGATATTCAAATACATGTCTGCTAAGGACATTATCACTTCTTCCATCAGCTTTCTTGGGATTAAGGTTAGTAGACATCTGAAATGACAAATTACTGTCTTCTGGAAAAGGACGTTAACTCTTACGGATCTCTGTGTTCTTTTCGGCTGTTTCTAGTAAATGAATGAGGTAGTTAGCTTACATATTTAGTTTCTCTGACTTCAGTACAAACCTATTTAAGAGTTTTAATTATGATTTGAATTGTGCATCATTAATACATCTTTGCAATGTTTCTTGGAGTTTTGATATATAAAGCACTTTTTAAATTAAAAATGCAAATTCCAAATTTTTCATTTCCATTCAGCTTTCGTTTTTATTTCAGTTCACAATTTGTGCACAAATTGCACAGTTCACAATTTGTGCAGATCTTAATATGTACCAGTACGTAGACAAACTATAAGTGCTGAGAAGCTAAGGTTACAGAGGATTCAGAGGAGGAAGACAGATACACAATCAAGCTTTTCAATAACATTTTCCAAGAAATCATCTTTTCTCATCATGTTTTTTATTCAAATGTCTTACATGAAAAAAAAGTGGAGGGGATTATAAGGGGAAATGAAAAGAGATTTCAGGGGTTTAGGGTGGATAGTTCAAGGAGCGGGTGCACAAGTGGTGTTCTGCTCTGTATGTTCTGGGGAGGTGCAGGACATGGGGTGGGTTAGGAAAACACAAGTCATGAATAATTGGCTGAGGGGCTGGTCTCGAGACAGGAACTTTGGGTTCTTTGACCATGGGGCGGTTTACTCAGCCCCTGGCCTATTCTCGAGGGATGGAACTCATCTGTCTCACAGGGGGAAACAAATCCTAGTGCAGGATCTAACAGGGCTCATTGAGAGAGCTTTAAACTAGATTCGAAGGGGGATGGGGCTGTAATGGGGCTTGCAACAGTGGGGCAGCACTCTAGTGTTGATAAAGACCGGGGGTCCTCCCACCCTCCTAGGGTGAAACTCGCTCGCTCCCTGAAATGCCTGTACACAAATGTGTGCACCATGGGGAATAAGCAGGAGGAGTTAGAAATCCGTGTTCGGTCAGGAGATTATGACCTGGTGGCAATTACAGAGACATGGTGGGACAGCTCACATGACTGGAATGTAGCCATGGGTGGCTATACCCTTCTCAGGAAAGACAGGCCAGCAAGGCGAGGTGGGGGAGTGCTCTTCACGTGAGAGAGCAACTACAAGGTACTGAGTGCTGTCCAGGGGTGGGTGACGAGCGAGTTGAGAGTTTGTAGGTGAGAATTAAGGGACAGGCTGGCATGGGTGATACTGTCGTGGGTGTCTACTACAGGCCACCGGATCAGGACGAGGAAGTCGACGAGGCCTTCTACAGGCAGCTGGTAGCAGCCTCGCAGTCACAGGCCCTGGTTATTGTGGGAGATTTTAACTACCCTGATATTTGCTGGAAGGCCTACTCAGCCAGCCATCCGCAGTCCAGGAGGTTTCTCCAGTGCATTGACGATAAATTCCTGATGCAAATGGTGGATGAGCCGACTAGGAGAGGAGCGATGCTAGATCTTATTCTCACGAATAAGGAGGGTCTGGTTGAAGAGGTGAAGGTTGAGGGCAGCCTTGGTTGCAGTGACCATGAGGTGGTGGAGTTCAGGATCTCATGTGGCCGTAACAGAATCCTGAGCAGAATAGCAACGCTGGACTTCAGTAGGGCCAACTTCGGCCTTCTCAAGTAGTTGCTAGGGGAAATCAGGTGGGACAGGGTACTTGAAGGTAAAGGGGCCCAAGATTGTTGGTTAGAGTTCAAGGACTGCTTCTTCCAAGCTCAAGATCGGTGCATCCCAACGGGGAGGAAGTCAAGGAAGGGTGCCAGGAGACCTGCATGGTTAAACAGGGATCTGCTGGGCAAACTCAAGGGCAAAAGGAGGGTCTACAGACCATGGAAGGAGGGGCTGGCCACTTGGGAGGAATATAAGAATGCTGTCAGAGAGGGCAGGGAGGCAACTAGGAAAGCTAAAGCCTCTTTTGAATTAAACCTTGCTAGAGGGTCAAGGATAATAGAAAAGGGCTTCTTCAAATACATTGCAGATAAGGCTAACACCAGAGGCAATGTAGGCCCACTGATCAATGAGGTGGGTGCTCTGGTGACAGAAGATGCAGAGAAGGCAGAGTTACTGAATGCCTTCTTTGTCTCTGTCTATACTGTTGGAGACTTTCCTGAAGTGTCCCGTACCCCTCAAGACCCAGAGGAAGTCAGGACAAAGGAGGTGTTTGCTCTGGTAGATGAAGATTGAGTTAAGGAGCAGTTAAGTAATCTAGACACATATAAATCCATGGGTCCTGATGGGATGCACCCATGGGTGCTGAAGGAGATGGGGAAGTCATTGCTAGGCCACTCTCCATCATCTTCGGCAAGTCGCGGGGAAACGCGAGAGGTACCTGAGGACTGGAGGAAAGCGAATGTCACAAGAGTCTTCATAAAGGGCAAGAAGAAGGACCCAGGTAACTATAGACCGGTCAGCTTCACCTCCATCCCTGGAAAGGTGACAGAACAACTTATCCTTGATGCTCTCTCTAGGCATGTCAGGGATAAGAAGGTCATTAGAGTCAGTCAACATGGCTTCACGAAGGGGAAGTCATGTTGACCAACTTGATAGCCTTTTATGAGGACATTACCAGGTGGATAGATGTAAAGCAGAAGATGTGGTCTATCTCGATTTCAGTAAAGCATTTGACACCGTCTCCCACAGTATCCTCGCGGCTAAACTGAGGAAGTGTGATCTGGATGATCGGGTAGTGAGATGGATTGTGAACTGGCTGGAGAAAAGAAGCCAGAGAGTTCTGGTGAATGGGATGGAGTCTAGTTGGAGGCCTGTATCTAGTGGAGTCCCCCAGGGTTCGGTATTGGGACCAGTGCTATTCAATATATTCATCAGCGACTTGGATGAGGGAGTAGAGAGCACCCTCAGCAAGTTTGCTGATGATACGAAACTGGGAGGAGTCGCTGACACGCCAGAAGGCTGAGCTTCCATCCAGTGAGACCTAGACAGGCTGGAGATTTGGGTGGGGGAAAATTTAATGCAATTTAACAAGAGCAAGTGTAGAGTCTTGCATCTGGGCAAGAACAACACCAGGTTCCAGTATAAGTTGGGTACTGACCTGTTGGAGTGTAGTGTAGGGGAGAGGGACCTGAGGGTCCTGGTGGACAGCAGGATGAACATGAGCCAGCACTGTGTCCTCGTGGCCAAGAACGCCAATGGCATCCTGGGGTGTATCAGAAGGGGGGTGGTCAGTAGGTCAAGAGAGGTTCTCCTCCCCCTCTACTCTGCCCTGGTGAGACCGCATCTGGAATATTGTGTCCAGTTCTGGGCCCCTCAGTTCAAGAAGGACAGGGAACTGCTGGAAAGAGTCCAGCGCAGAGCCACGAAGATGATTAAGGGAATGGAGCATCTCCCTTATGAGGAAAGGCTGAGGGAGCTGGGTCTCTTTAGCTTGGAAAAGAGGAGACTGAGGGGTGACCTAATCAATGTTTATAAATACCTAAAGGGTGAGTGTCAGGAGGATGGAGCCAGGCTCTTCTCTGGGACATCCAGTGATAGGACAAGGGGAATGGGTTCAAGCTGGAACATAGGAGGTTCCACTTGAATATGAGAAAAAACTTCTTTACAGTGAGGGTGACAGAGCACTGGAACAGGCTGCCCAGAGAGGTTGTGGAGTCTCCTTCTCTGGAGACATTCAAAGCCCGCCTGAATGCGTTCCTGTGTGATCTGATCTAGGTGTTCCTGCTCCGGCAGGGGGATTGGACTAGATGATCTTTCGAGGTCCCTTCCAATCCTTAACATTCTGTGATTCTGTGATTCTGTGAAGCCCACAACTATTTGACTTTCTGTTTCAGCATGTGAAAGAGGGAATATCATGCATTAAACTAGCATTTCCTTACATTTTTAGCTTACAGCAGGTTCTTGTGCTGTTTAACAAACAAACAAACAGACAAACTGCATGCTTATAAATCTCGCAAGAGAGAGATTTGGTTTCCAAAATAAGCTCTATTTTTGTCCTTTCTGGCTAGCAAAAAATATGTTTTACTTGAAGTTTAAGGATATTTTTCTACCACAGAGACCATAGTTAGAGTTTCTTAGATTCATTAAGAATTGTTCTGTTAAAAAAACAGATTGACAATTACTCTTACAGAAACTTTGTTACACAGTTTTTGTCTCAGTTATGAGCAGCTTGTAGAAGGTTGCTGCCTAGGGCAGGACATACATAGATAAATTTCCAATATACATTTCAGCGTCTGGTCCAATTAACAAAAATCTTCCATGGAAGTTGATACATCACAAAGGAGAAGACTTTTTTACTGTATAACAGCACTAAATTTAAACACTTACACTGATTTCTTTTCTCTCAGACATAGCTTTCCTCAGACAAACAACAAGAAAACACTCACGCTGCCACCACCACCACCTATCCATTTCAAAATACAAAATGTGGCAGAATAAAAGTGAAAAATAATTCTCAGATTTATGACAAAATAGAACAGTTGTATAATGCCTTACTGTTTTCAAAAGGACTGGTTCTGCAACTTACATACGTAATTGTGGGTTATGGAATTGTGATGGGTTAGCCCTTGGCTGGGGGCCAAACCACACACACCTGCTCACACAATTCCCGCCCCCATCCAATTATAAGGGAGAGAATTAAAGGGGTAGTATGTAAAGGTTCTGACTGAGCAGGACCAGCCCGGTTGGCAGACCGTCTAGTGTTGACTAGCCAAGTGGCTTTTGCCAAATGTGTATCCCAGTTTTTGGGGTAAATGGAAAAGAGGAGTCATAGGTTGAGATAAGGACAATTTAATAACTAAACTACAATAATATTGAAAATAATACTATATACAAATGTAAAAATAATACTATATACACGTTGATACTGCCCCCCCGCCCGATGACCAAAGGCTCAGGCTTTTCCCGGCTAACGATCCTGGAACTACAGTCATGATTCCCCCAGACGGGGGGGTGCACTCACGGAACGGAGATAACAGTCCGAGAGTCTGTGTCTGGCCCCAGCTAACGATCCCAAAATTCACGGAACAGAGATAAGAGTCAGAGAGTCCCAGATCAAGAGCCAGCCGGTGCCGGGCGGAGGAAAGGTCTTGGGAGAGCGATGTGGAGCCAGAAGAGAGGAACAAAACTGAAAGGCATCAGAACCAGGAAGCAAAGGGCTGATCTTCTGGGGGTCCTCACCTATATACTAGGCATGACATATATGTTATGGAATAGATTATTGGTCATTCTGGTTCTCAGTCTAGTAATCAAAGAACAAATCCTGGGCTAGTAGCTAAAGCTGCCTGCGAAGAGCAAAGAGGCTGAACAACATTGAAGTATCCTAGCAATAATTATAAACATTCCTTTCTTATCAACTTCTCTGATCATAAATCCAAAACACAGCCCCTTGCTAGCTAGACAGTTAAGTCTATCTCTGCTTAACCTACGACAGGAATGTAGCGCATTCTTCCCAGAAAAATCATGTGCCAATGAAAAGCATCAGTGAGGGAAATAGCTTTCTCAGTATTATTGGTTAACTAGGTCTTTGTGAGCTACAGGTTGTTCTCAACTCATTGCTGACTAGGAGCAAATTTATTTTGTGTGACCCCCAGAAAAATAATCTAATCCACACTGTGCTCCTTGGTGATGCTAAATAAATAAAACTTACTAATTCTTTGGGTTGCTTTGAGCAAAGTGGTCTTCAGAAAAACCCAAAATGTCAGTCAGTTTTAGCTCACTAATTTTTTATATGTCTGGTGGCTCATTTTTCCAAATCGTCCTTTTGCTTCTCTCAAGAATTCAGTCAGGATGTTCAAATGACTGTAGCAAACGACTTTTTCAGAGTTACTGCTATATCAGACACTTTTCAATTTCTCTGTACGAGCAGACTGACACTTCCACTGAGTACTTATTATATTCACTTCTAGCAGATCTTCATTATGATGGGTCCAGTGAAAGCATCTGCAGGAGTCAAGTGATTTGAAGTAGGGGATGAATTAGATATTATATTTTCATGTAGGAAAGAGGAAATCAAAAAATACTTATTGAAAGGGAGACAAATTTCTCTTGAAGAAATTTTTAAGTGCAAAAGGTTCTTCTGAATAGAAATCTGATTTTGGCTGATTTGTGTGGCGTTATCCTGAAGAATACTTCCTTAAAATGCCATAGAAAATGTAACTGAGAGAAAATTATTTACATGGTATCATAATTCCAAAACTTTTCTATTTTATAAAAGTACTCACTAAATTGGTAGATGGTGGTTGCCATTGCTGCTTTATGGTTTTCTAATACCATATGAAGAAGTGCAGATTTCAATCCCTGAGAACTCATACACTTCCAGTTTCAGTAAAACACTAGAACATGGGAAAATATAAAAGAAATTGAAAGAACTTGTTTCAAACTTCTGATGTTTCAAAACCAATATTTTCCCCCTCTAATCAGATAAGCTTAAAAATTAAATATAGTAAGCCACCCTGCTCTTCTATCCTTCCTTCAAAAAAATAATCAGCTTTGAAATGACATTATGTATTTATTTTAGTTTAGTCAAAGTGGAAAACTACTTATTTGTCTACCACCGATACACAGACCCTCTTTCTTTTTTGTACTCTTTCCATAACCATGAGCAACATGAGCCACTGCATAGAAATTTGTAGTGGCAGAGTCACAGAGAGAATTAAGTTTTTCATTGCCTTCAAACACAAAATAATCACGGTGCACTTTTTGTTCACATTAATGCAAGTTTAAGAAATGTGTTCTGCTCCAAAGGGTTCATGTGTTGAAAAAAAAATCTTTGGATGAAATAGGCTTTGTTAAGCATTATCTGTTCCTTTCTTCAAAACATTGTGTTTTACATTCGTTGTTCAATCTCCCTGTGAATTTTCAGACAATATTTCAATTACATTTATTAAAATTATATTAATTGAAAATAAATACTTTAAATAAATACATAAATTTATATGAAAGCAATGCACTGCCAAAACCTCTATTAGATGTATACGTTTTTATTCATAATCCTACATGCATGCATGCACAAACACATAAGCATTTACTTTCACAAATTAATATGTAATGGTTTTATAATTTAATGATAAATTTCTTCTCCTCTGTCCACTTCCATTTCTAGTAACAGAGGAATATCTCAAACATTCAATGTGCAGCTTCTTTTAGCCAATGATCACGAACTATGTCTGAGCTCCCCAGTAAAAAAAGGACATTGACATACAGTGACAAGTCCAGAAAGAAAACATGAGGGTAATTACAGAGCTCAAGCACATGATGTATGAGAAGAGGCTGAGAGAAATTTATTTATTCAGTCTTAAGAGAAGATTAAGGAAGGATCTTATTGCTGTATCCATGTACCTACTGGAAAGGTAGACAGCAAACAGACCCAAACACTTCTCAGGTATATAGTGATAGGGGAGGAGGCAACAGACACAACTTACGGTGGGAGAAATTCTGATCAGAATAAATTTTCACTACGAGGATAATGAAATACTCAAGCAGGTGCCCAGAGGACTATGGTCCTGGATAATATTCAAACCCAACAGAACACAACCCTGCACAACTTCAACCACAGCTGGCCCTTATTTCGGCAAGGGATTTGACCTTCATAGATGACTCCCAACATAAATTATTTTATAACTCTGTAATAAAGCTAGTAAGAGGAAAATACCAGCACTAACACTTTCAACGATGAAAGGTCCTTCCCCTTCTTATAGCCATTATTATATTGTGATATTTTTCTTTTTAAATTTTTATCAAACCTAATTTAAATAAAACATGTAGCACCATCCTTTGCTGTTTCCGAAATTGTTTTTGCACTCTTTGAAAATGTCACCATTTAGGTTGGAAAGACTCCACACACACCTGAGTTAACAACAATCACAAAAGATGATCTTTAACACAAGGAGTTCCTGTCTGACATCGTTATGGTCAACAGCACTGGTGCTTTGACAATTTAATCCACGAAGTTAGATGATGCTCATTTTACATTCTGACAGTTACACTTTGTATGAATCATGTAAGAATAAAAATTCAGCAAAATCAAAAGTAAAGTCAGCATATTGGAAAGAATATAGAAGAAACTCTTAGAAGTGGTTCAGTTACCCAATCTGGAACACTACCTGAACTGCATCTAATGCTCATTGACGTGTCCTACAGGAAAAAGTAAAAGCTCTCCTTCAAATCCTGCCTGTTCTGTCAGTCCTGTAGGTTTTGTGCTGAATACCATATGGATGCCTATGTGTAGGCAACGGATTTTACATTTTGGCTGAGAAAACTGAGATATTTCTTAAATTACTTCAATAAAGTATTTCAGATTTTGTTGCTGGATTACAAGGGACAAATTTCACTATTAGATCAGTCATGGCTAAGGTACAGATAGGAAGCACTTTGCATTTATTTCTGACTGATTAGATTTTTGTTGTAATCCTGAACAGTGACCATCATAAGCAGTGATCCTCGTACTGCTGAAACTTCAGACGCACAAGGAGGTTAAGACTACTATGTTCACCATATTAAAGCATTTTTTTTGTTTACAACCAAAGACCAATTGTCACTTTAACTATTCTGTTGCTGGTTCCTTCTGGCATTTTAACAGTGCTTTTATCCCTACAAACCTTCCAGACTTCCCAGCTCTCAGAAGTCACAACCAGCACCTCTGCATACATGGAGGGTCCACTCCAAAGAATGCAGGTGGCTGTTGCTTAACTTTACTACTTTAAGTCCTATTTGTTCTAATAACTTTGTCAGTGGTTAAAGGAATCTGTCTTGCAACAGTATGTATGAGAACAAATCAAAGTGCTGTTTTCGTCATCCTAATGAGGACAAGTCACATTCCTTTAGTATGATTTTTTCATTCTCTTTGTATTAATTAGCGTAATCCTGTCTCAAACATTAGTCTTACCTGCAACAGCTGAATAACATTAGTTAGTGATCATTAATGAATTAATAATCTTTAATTGCTTCTACTGATGTACAGGAAAATATTCATAATCAGTGCAACTGTCAAAAAAATCTGGAGAAACAATAATTTCATGTCTAGTTGGCTATAAAAAATCATGAATCCTTGTCAATTTTTTTAAGCTGATATGTTCAAAAGTAATTTTAAAAGTAAAATATTTCCTTTGATAGTCTTAAAATGTCAGTTTGTTTTTAAATAACTCCCAAAATATGAAGGTGTAAAAAATGTAAATTTTTTGACCGAAACAGACATATTTATTTAAAAAGAAGAAGAAGAAGAAGAGCTTCTTTTTACATTGACCTAAGACAACTATATTTCTAGCTGTTCAATTAGACCAGAAAACCATAAAGGTCAATATTTGCATGACACTAATCGTCTGCACAGCAAAATATAATCATAGGAGACCCATAAAGTGACTTGCTCCTTGCTGCAGAAATCTGCATAATTGCACAACTTTTTGAGATTTTTTAGATGCATTTCTCATGATTTTATGGGTCACAATACTTGTTATCCCATATTGAGTAACCAGGCTCATAATTTTTTTTTTTTTACTTTTTGCAGACTGAAATATCAGAAGCATATTCTGCCTATAAAGAAATGAGTTGAATGAGATTGCATTGAAACTATCCAGTTAAGTGTGTACTTTCTGCTTCTTCACTGTAATGTTTTGCAGAACATTCTCTTGTCTGATACTGTAATTACTTTGAGGTTTAATTTCAGGTTTTTCTGTGTTATTAACAACACTGTTCATAAGATCTTACACTTCTTAGTGGTAAAAATATTTTAATCTTAAAACTGTTAATACATAGGATATTAATTTAGAAAAATGAGACCTTCAAATAGTCTTAAAGCAGAAGAAAAAACGACCTTCATTTCCAAAGCTAGGCCAAAAAAAAAAAAAAAACCAAAACAAAACCGAACAAACAAACCAAAAAAATCCGCCATGCTCACAAGATTTGCTTTTACAGGACTCTGCCAATTGTTTCCCAAAAAGAAAACAAAGAAACCAAAGTCTATTACAGAAGATATTTTCATCTGTTTCCATGTCTCTTTCTTGGGGAAGGACTGGTATCAGACAGCTAGGACACTTATACAAGATGAAATTAAATGACAGGAATGTGACATCTTTCTGATTAATTTCCCTGCTGCAATAATTAAACAAAGTAGCAATATTATGTAACAGTATCTGGCACTATTTACTACAATAGCTCCCTTTCAAACAAAGAAAAAAAATTTAAAAAAAGATTAATACTTACTTCTCAATGGATTAAGAATACACAGGAATAACAGTAGTCCCAGGAAGGAATGACTAAAAACTGAGATGTTTCTAGACACAGTGAGAGATGAACTCGGTCCGTTGCTTTAGAGGTGCTTTCTACTGCTAGCATATTTTAGAAATATGAGGACATCATTAGAGTTTATTAAATTGACTACAACACTGAAAGTCTTCCATCTACAAGTCACCATACAAGATTCTAGTCCAGACACAAGTTACTTACTCTTTAGAGCACCACAAATTGTATTTTGTATTCCTGAAATGATGCTATCAAGGACTAACCTAGTCTCACATAAGAACCAGCACAACTAATCCCTGTACACATTTTTGAACCCAGCAGTGAGGAAGTTGAGGTTCCAGTCCTTATTAATGGAGATCTAAGAATCCATTACTGAGATTTCAAACACCATTGTGGGTGCAGAATTTGCACTGTACGATTAGTTTCAATAAAATAGTGGGATGCTCTCCTGAAAGATTCAGCTGTGGTTTTTTGCTTTAAGGCAAACAGAGAATGTCAGCCTCCACTCTTACAAGGCAAATATCTTTAAAAAAGACTAAATTATAAGGAATGAAAAGAAAAGTACAAAGACATTTTATTATAAAAACAACATAGATTTCTGAAAAAATACTTGCAGACATAGTCTCCTTCAAAGGGCCAAAATTTCTATTCCTAAAATCAATCCTAAAAGTGTGATCAGAAACAATGTAACAAGTGCTCAGAGAGCTTTTTGCCCAGCTCTGATCATCACTCATCTCTGGAGGGCTTGGTTCATCTTCTGGTGGTCTTAACAAGATAAAAGAGAGAATGATTTATTCTATACACAGCTGTTAAATTAGAGTCTTTGGTTCCATTTTGAAACAATCTCAGAGACCATAACTTTATTTCATTTTCTTTCTTGTGTGTGAATCTTTATAGTTTTCCCAGTTGTGGCTGAGAGGTCACTCAGTGAAACTTTCTGACCTTCTCTGATAACAGTTAAACATATCGCTGATGGATCTCTGCTTTTTGTTGTAGTGGCTGCTGCTTACAGATTTTTCCACTTCTCTGTCTTTTATTTTGACATATCATTCAGAGCTCATGCATGACAACACTTTTATGTAACCATGTTACATTATATATCATTTCCTTTCTTGAAGATGTAATATAGAGCTTTCCTGCTCACAGAAATACTTTTTCATTTGGCTTTAGAATCATCTGTCACCTCCTGCAGGATATTATACAATACATCCACTTCTTGTATAATTTGTCTTAGAACCACTTATTTCCTCCTTATTTTGCTTCCTTTCAGTTAGCATCCATCTTTTACTCTCACCAACAATAATAAATATCTTTTTCTGTCTGCTTTGTCCTTTTCCAGTTGGCCTTCCCCTACAATGGGCTCTAAATGAAGTTGATATTTCTCAGTATATTCTGTCCAAATCTCTTAGACATTGTGGGGTTTTTTTGGCTATCTGTCATTTTCAGCTTTTGTCAAACATTTTGGTCTAACATTGAAGGAAATGAGAATAGTCTTGCAGTTGGTGTACTGTATCAAAGCAAGACTATGAGAATCCACCTTTTAAAACTCACTAGAATATTTACTGTTTTTTTCCTCTAGATCTCAAGGCTCTTAAACATCTCTGTAGTTATGTATTTAGTATGTTGTCATACATTTGTGTATCTTTATATATGATTACGTGCATGTATACTAGATACATACATATATGCATATATCAATTTATATATCAAACAGTGTGGAGGGAGAGAGAAACGTTGGTATTTGATAAAAACAGATTTTTAATTGTGTCGTTTAAACATGAAATTTTTCCTGAACTGAACAGCTGAATGATTCATTTAATCAAGTGTTAACTAAATGTTACCTTTGTCTCAGAGGCAGAAAAGTCCATACTTAGTCCCACCTAGGAAATCACAAGTACATCTTTATCAAGTTTTTTAGTATTATAACCAACTTTATGGTAGTTTTCAGTAAAAAAATCAAGGATTGTTTGAAATAAAATATAAAATAACTGTAAGAAACATTTTTTCCTTTAGTGAAAATACTGATTGTCCCTAAATATTTAAAGATTTGAGAAATTTATTTTGAAATTCCCACACTTTTCTAAAAAAAAAAGTCTAATTTGTACAATAATTCCATAACAGGATTACTAGAAGGATGATAAAATGTTCACGTGTAGTAAGGAAAGTAACGTAGTATGTACACTATTTGTTATATGGATATAATTAAATATATCTGTATCTGTATAATTTATACATAACATTTATGCAATGCGTATTCTATAGGTATATACATATATATAACATGGTTATGAAGACAGAAAACATATCTTTGTACATAGTGGATTTGTACAAACATAACACACAGAAAACATATTTGTGCATAATGGATTTGATGGATAGACCACCTGCTGGATAAGGAATTGTCTGGATGGTCACATTCAGAGAGTTGCGGTCAATGGCTCAAAGTCTGAATGGAGAGCAGTGACAAGTGGCGTTCCTCATGGATCAGTACTGGGACCGGTGCAATTTACTTCTTTGTTGGCGACATGGACAGTGGGATCAAGTGCACCCTCAGAAAGTTTATAGATGACACCAAGCTGTTGGTGCAGTCAACACATTAGAGGGAAGGGATGCCATCCAGAGGGACCTGGAGAGGCTTGAGAGGTGGGCCCATGCCAACCTCATGGAAGCTCAACAAGGTCAAGTGCAAAGTCCTGCACATGGGTCAAAGCAATCCCAAGTCCAAATACAGCCTGGGGGGAAAATGACTTGAGTGTAGCCCTGAGGAGAAGGATTTCAGGATGTTGGTTGGTGTGCTGCAACCCAGCTCATAAAATCACCCTGCTTGGGATGAGTGGGTTTCGCGGAGGTTTTGTATATTCCTTTGGGGAAAATTAAGGTGAGACTGCACCAAATAATTGAATACTGGCTTATAACTTTAATGCATATAATTTTTTAGGGGAAAAGAGAAATGCAGGATGTAAAATGTGAAATGTAACAGATTTCTAAAGAAAAACAAATTGCTTGGTAAAGCCAATACATGACAACACTACCACCTTCCAACAACACCAAATCTTACAGCAACGTGACAACGACAGCATAATCTCCAACAATACTAAGAAACCCACAACCGCTCACCAAACTTGAAATCACTTATCAGTTCTAAATCGAACAAGCTACGGAAAACCTGCTAAACAAGCCCCACAGGGACCTGGCATAGAACTTACAAGGTGTTGTCGTATGTGCCAGAGAGAGAGAGATCAAGAGATGTTTGAAGAGAAAAAGAAAGGAAAAAGGAGAGGAGAGAGAGAAAGGTTTTCACCACTCTTTGCATCCTTGGAGATGAGTATCAACATCCTAGGGGGAGGCATTGCTTGATCAGTCTGTCAGCATCTCAGGAGTCCTCAGGTGGTGGGCACAAGCACGCCTTCTCTTTGTTTATTCACCTTTAATAGACAAAAGTTCTCAGGTCTCTGCCTAACTTTCTTCAATTAACATAGGAAGCTATGGAGGTGTCTCCCAAATTAGCATAGGAAGAGGAGACGGGTGTCTCCTTAATTAGCACAGGGAGAACCATCCTTCTGCGCATACGCAAGAGGGGGAAGGGTAGCATTATTCCTTTCAACCAATTGAGTTAGTGGTCATGCAGACCCTGTATTAGATTAACTTTGGCCATGTTAGCTTAGCACCTTTGAGCTGGAGACAGCGACCTTATTCAGCAAAGGTTTACTGCCTTGTTGTAAGAGTAAGACTAAGTCCTTTGTTACTGAGGGGAGTAAAGCCTTCGGTGCATTCTTCACTATTTCTTATCAACAAGGGATAGGACTAAGTGTCTACAAGTGGAATGCTTTGGGACATCCCAAGGCCTTGACAGGCAGACGCAGTTTTCTGTAAAACTGCATTAGTCCTTTACAAGGTGAAAAACTGAACATGAGCTGGCAGTGTGCGCTTGCAGCCCAGAAAGCCAACCACATCCTGGGCTGCTTCAAGACAAGCATCAGCAGGTTGAGAGAGAGGATTGTGCCCCTCTACTCTACTCTCATGAGGCCCCAGCTGGGGTACTGCAACACACAACACAAGATGGATGTTGAGCTGTTGGAGCAGGTCCAGAGGAGGGCCACAAAGATGATCAGAAGACTGGAACACCTCCCCTGTGCGGACAGGCTGAGAGAGTTGGAGTTGTTCAGCCTGGAGAAGAGAAGGCTCTGGGGTGACCTTATAGTGGCCTTCCAGTACTTCAAGGGGGCCTACAGGAAAGCTGGGTAGGGACCTTTTACAAGGGCACGCAGTGACAGGACGAGGAGTAATGGATTTAAATTGAAAAGTGGCAGATTTAGACTAGATATTAGGAAGAAATTCTTCACTGTGAGGGTGGTGAGACACAGGAACAGGTTGCCCAGGGAAGTTGTGGATGCCCCATACCTGGAGGTGTTCAAGGCCGGGCTGGATGAGGCTTTGAGCAACCTGGTCTAGTGGAAGGTGTCCCCGCACCTGGCAGGGGAGTTGGAACAAGATGATCTTTGAGGTCCCTTCCAACCACAACCGTTCTATGATTCTATGATTCTATAATTTTATATATATTCATACATTATTCCTGTAGTACATGAAATCCCTTTCTTGTTAGTAAATTAAAATGTACGATTGAGGACATTGTACATGTGTGTATGCAGGTATTACACAATGTAACAGTGATTTTGCCTTTGATTCCTCATCATCTGCTTTCTCTACTCAGACATCTCTCTGCCTCCTGAATCCCTCTTCTTTATATTTCTGACTCATCTCGTTGTGGCAGTTAACCTCTCATATTTTGCTATGTTTGTATAGTTAAATAACTGAGGGTTGGTTGAGGTGTGGTCCACATTTTTTTAAAACACATAGTCATTTGCCTAGCAGTTTGAGGGAATTCCTTAGAAAAATGAAGCAGAGAACACACTTGTGGCTGTAAGAAGAAACAAATATAACTTACTTGATAGTCATTCTCTTTAAATTTCATATGAATTTAAAACAACTAATTTTTTTAACAAAAATTATAGCATTTTAAAGAAAGTAAGATGAAACTCATTTAAAAAGACAGGTTTACTTTTGTTGATAAAGACTCTGATAGCACCAAAGGCATATCTTTAAAATTAACTGAGTAGGAGGAATAAACTAAAACTGCAGCATTAATTAGGAAGTTATTAATTTACTTGTTTGGAGGAGAGATTTGAGTTTTTTTTCTGTATCGAGGTGATGCCTAAGGAAGAAAACAAAATGTAGAAATAGGTAAGTTTATAACCTCTTCATACTTCATAGCATGCAGTTATCTGTATATGTTGTCCAGTTCTTTGCAAAACTGAAAGGTCTCAGAAAAGTTCTTCAGCTATGATTCACCTCTCAAAGATGTTTTACACAGCAAGAGATTTAATGGGTCCATTCTCTTCAATAAGAAGGAAAGTTTAAGGTATGGCTTGACCAGAAGCTATAAGCAAGTGTATGAGGAACTGATTTCTAACAGTGGTCAGCTTTTTAATCTAGGAGAAAAGGCTACAATAAGGTCTACTGCCTGGAAAATGAAACTAGGGAATAAAAAAATCAAACTTGGGCTAGAATGTTTTAGAGTAGGGACAGTTTATCACTTTAACAACTTATCTATGAACCTGGTAGGATCTCCATTGCTTAAGCCTTTAAATTGAGACTAACTGTCATAAAAAAAAGTGCAATAGAGTTCAAATGCTGGATGTTTGAGACACATTATCAGCTTGCATAACACAAACATCATATTAATGGTCATATTCCTACTCATTCTCAAAAATATATTCCACGCAAGAAGACATATAGTTAGCAAAGCTGTTATAATTAAATTACTTGCTATATTTGTCATATGAATGGAAAAATATTTATATGCAACCATAGTAATGCTAATAACGTAACTTAATGGTCTGCAAAACTTAAACTTGCAGATAGGCAAAACACAATTTGTTTATTAGCATGTTTTGCCTCACACATTATGCTCTGCTTAAGATCCTCCATACGTCTCCAACCCATACAAGTAATTTAAAATGTGATTACATTTCTAACACATGCAAAACTTGGAACAGCAGGGGGAGAAAAGTTGTATTAGGCATGTTAACTTTCTGTCACTGCACTCCAAAAGCCTCGTAAAAGGTGAAACTCTTGCCACCTTGAAGTCAGTGGTGAAATCACATTTATAAACCACAGTATATTTTGTTAAACAGTGTCAAAAGTTAAAAAAAAAAAAAACAGGCAAGTTCTTCATGGGGTCAGGATTTCATTACTGTTGCAGCTGCTTTTTGTTATATATGTGCTTATTTTTCTATTGTGTGATAAATGATTTCTTTGAGGAGCAAGGGGAGGAAGAAATCCTCCAACAAATCTGCCATGCAAACCCAAAACACACAGCGAAGTTCTCGATAAATGGCTTTTAATGGAAAAACTGAGGACAAAACAGTCATCAAAGCTACTACATCATCAAAGCCCCCACCCGCTCAACTCCCCCAAATCATCTCATCCCAGCAACAGGCTTAATCTTTCCCTCCTGCTCCAAAACTCTCTGCCAGAGCCTTGCACTTTCTGCCATTTTTTTGACAAGGAGCCATACCGCCTCTTCTTCCTTTCTTTTTCCAGTCTGATATTGTGCTGTGACACGCTGCCCTGGGGCGGTAACAGATCTGTCCCTGCATCCTGCCGTGCCTCCTCAGGCTTCATCCTGATGGTGTTGAAGTGCTCCATGCTCAGGATGGCTTCAGAGGTCTTGGGGACACTGCAGTTTGTGGAGAACATCTTCTCAGACAGCCAGAGTGAGCAGATCTTGTGATGGGGGGTGGTATCACTAGTGCCCTCACCCATGGGGATACCACTGTCCAGGGAGATGCCACCATGGAGGAGGGTGCCCTCATCCATGGAGACATCACTGTCCAGGGAGATGTCACGACCCAGGAGCTGGCATCTGCTGGGGGTGCCCAGGGTGCCTGCGGTGCCTGTGATCCCACTGCCACGGGTGTTGCTCAGGGTGCAGGGCAGGGCTGCCTCTTCTGCCCAGGCATTTGGCAGAGGTGGGTTGATCCTGAAAGAGAGACAAGAGCAAACGCCAGTAGTCTCATCCCAACCTGGGGGAGGGAAGGCGCATGAGGGGACTAAGGAGGAGAAAGGTGCAGTGGAGAAGAGGCTGTGACTTTCCCCAGAGTGCGTCCCTGGGCTGTTGGGGTCAGGGTCAATCCTTACCTCCGTCATAGAAGGCTTTGGGGAAGGTGATTGGCTGCAGTAGCCAGGGCACAGTCATTTGTGGTCAGTGGATGCAGATCTCACTGCTTCTGTTTGGGTGTTTCTCAGGATGGAACGTTGGGGCTCAGAGTGTTCTGACCCACCACCAGCATCTTTGCTAATTCTTCATGGGGAGAGACAGGGTTAACAAAAAGAGTTAAAAGAAGAGTTACAGTCACTTTTTATGCTGTATGATAAGATGGCACCATTACCTCAAGTTGATAACCACAGCCTGCTTCTTCAAAGTGTTCTTTTGCCTCCAGAGCATGAGCTGGAGTCCAAGATCTGCTCACAGGGCTGCGGACAAGTTCTTCTGTGGACACCAAAGAACTGTGCCAGAAACTTCATCTTTCCTTTCTGCATATGAAGCATATCCCCAGAGCCTACAGAGGCAGATCTTTACAGTTTGACCATTTCAGACAATTAGAGGTAAATGGTGAGAGGTTAGTCTAGTATGCCAACTGTCAAAGAACTGAGTAACTCACTGCAGTAAGCCAGATGGCTCTGTTCCTCCACCACCATAGTGAGTTTCCTGTTTAATTACAAAATTTCTATTTGAGCAATTCCATAGGGAATACTTACAAACTTCCAGGTAAATCTCTATAGGTGTACACCAGCTTTGACAGGCTCAGAGCTTAAATTAAACAAAGATGTTGTGATGAGACAAATTGGGGAGAGTAGGTACTGGGAGAATGATAAACAGGGTGACATTGCACAGCCCTCTGTAAAATGTTATTTCTTAATATTTAAAAGAGCTTGAATAAACATTTAATATAATTATAAACTAAAACCAAAGCCTGTTTCAAATAGCTTTTTTAAAAATAAGTTCACAATGTTTGGACTTGATAGGAACAGATAATCAGAGCAATTACAAATCTAGTGGGAACAGGTGGCACTTGAGACTACAGTAACTTTTAATATAAAAACAAAAAAAATTCATCATCTGATTTAAAGATCACAATGAGACCTCTATGATGATAAAAAGAATATTAAATTAAACTGACTCATTATTTCAGCACATGTAATGAAAATTTTAATTTATTATAAAACTAAAACATAATTCCACTTAGTTTGCCTGACTGGTAATCCCTTCCCATAGGACACTGTAAACAAAGTCTAGGAAACTAAATCATGGTTTTCTGCTAGCCTATAACTGAAAAATCCCTTTACACATAAACTTACAACACATGTATGGACAAGAATAGTAGATTTTAAAGACCGGATTTGCAAACTAGATGACACACAATCTTTTACAGATGCAAACAGCTTCTCTTGAGGTATTAGAATTGCTCAAGTTAAACTTCAGAAACTATAAGGTCACTTTAAACAGTAGGAAAGGAACTCCAGGAACCTGCAGTCTGACTCAGTGTTCTCCAGATCTGTTTTTCAACTGTGTGAATAAACAGCCTCGTCAAAATAGTTAACCTTCTTCTAACAGTCAAATTAAAGTGGATGGAAGATAGTGTAAATCTTAAGTTTTGTCATTTTGTTGTTTTACTACAGACCATGACATCAGGGACTGATGCATTAAAGAAATGCAAGGTGTAGCAAATCTACAGCTATATTCACCTCCATATTTTGACAACACTGGACGTCTGTTCATTTCTCAGAACAAAACAGAGGGCAAGGGGAAAGAGTGTGAATGACTGCAGTTTAGAAAGATGTCAGGAAGACATCTACCTACTATTTTGCACTCCAAAGAAAATATATGAAAAGTAAGCTTACTAAAAACTGAATTCTAACTGGAACAAAGAGCAACATAGAGTGATGAAAGTTGCATCACTACACTAAAAGCAAAGGTTGGTTTTGTACCTTAAACAGAGACAGCATTGTTATTTTGTGAAGGGACAACACTTTCCCATGGAAATTCCTGACAATTTAATAGTATATCTGTAACTAAATTAATTTTAACTCATAGTGATTAATGGAGTCATTAATTAAATTAAAAACCTTTTAACAAGATAACACAGAAAAGAGTGGAAGAAAATTGCAATCCAGTCTGTTTCTTTCCATGTGAAATTAAATCTTGAGTGTCTGACATTCTCTCCAGAGAAAATTTTGTTTTGGAAAGTATATTTTACATTCCCTTAAAAATGTATTACTTTGAGAATAGTTGCCACAGGGTTAATTTCTACCATGTGCTACCATTACGAGTACTGGGTAGTTCCTTCCTATAAAGTTATGTACAGGGAATGTATATGAAAGTTTGTTTATAGCCTGCAGGATTTCAAGTGTTTTTAAGGAGGAAGAGTAACAGTCCTTCTGGAAAAGGAACATCATGATGTTTTGCAGTAGGTAAAAAAAACTAGCTAGTAGCCAAACGGTACATTCTGGACTGGAGTCTTTCTAAGCACACCTATCTTACAGGAATGGGTACAGTGTTTTGTTAAGGTTTTTATCGTGTTCTCCCTAAGGTATTTAAGACTGAATTGTTTTGAATATTCTACATAAAATGAAGACTCTGCAATAAAACTATAAGATCCGCTTGTTTACATTACTTATTCAGCCCAGAGCCACGGAGATGATTAAGGGAATGGAGCATCTCCCTTACGAGGAAAGGCTGAGGGAGCTGGGTCTCTTTAGCTTGGATAAGAGGAGACTGAGGGGTGACCTAATGAATGTTTATAAATATGTGAAGGGTGAGCGTCAGGAGGATGGAGCCAGGCTCTTCTCTGTGACATCCGGTGATAGGACAAGGGGCAATGGGTTCAAGCTGGAACATAGGAGGTTCCACTTGAATATGAGAAAAAACTTCTTTACAGTGAGGGTGACAGAGCACTGGAACAGGCTGCCCAGAGAGGTTGTGGAGTCTCCTTCTCTGGAGACATTCAAAGCCTGCCTGGATGCGTTCCTGTGTGATCTGATCTAGGTGTTCCTGCTCCAGCAGGCGGATTGGACTAGATGATCTTTCGAGGTCCCTTCCAATCCCTAACATTCTGTGATTCTGTGATTATTTGGAAAGTTACTGCAGCTATTTTGTTAAAATGCGTGTTAGGATGAATATTTGAGAACGACATAAGTTTACCATTACACAAAAATGCAAATAAGAAGCTTATTGACACTCTACAGAGGAAACATCAAGCCTTTATTTCCTGGTTTGTGTTTTGTTTAAATTTAAAGACATATGTAAATGCTATGGCCGGTTGTTTTCCTCTCCTAACTCAAAAGAATAATGCTTTCTGTTATTTCTCTAATAAGATTTTTTATTTTTTTAAATTATTCCAACTGATTTTGATTTTGTAACTTGGGAGTGATTTTGCTAATGACAGTCTTCTCTCAAGGTTAGTATTTTACTGCTCAAAATAATGTCAGCAATAAGCCATGTGATACTGATTTTCATATCTGAAAATGTTTTCTCTTAAGTCTATGAAGAGACAGCAGAAAGATGTTGCAGTGCAGGAATAAGATTCTGTTATCTGACTTGGGAGTTACTTGGTTTCTGATATGAAGAACAACAGTTCAATTTGTCTGTGTCTCTCTTGCGCTTATGGTAGAATGCTTCAGATCTTTATTAAGTTGTTACATTGTCCAATATGTGGAAGTCTTCATACAGATTTGTATTTTAACTAATATGGTTAAGGTGTTTTTTTCAAAATCAGATAAATTCTTAACACAACACTGTCCTTTTTCCTTCTCCAGTAAGTAGTATTTCAAACACTGTAAAACAGTGTATATTGTACTATGAATAGGTGGGAAAACAATTTTTATTTCTTGATGTCGTACACTTAACTACCAATACAAAAACTGAATTAGCACATAATACACACATTGGTATTGTCAGAACATAGCTACCAATATTTATGGAACATTTTGGCTGATTTTTTTTATGAAAATATATCCGTTCTCTAATTTTGAAAGAAAATGCAGAAAGCATTATTTTTTTATGAAATTACTTAAATAAAATCCAGATGTCTTGCATTCAGAATAGTCTTATTTAATACTTTGTTCTTTGCTTGGAACCTTAGCACATTTGCAAAGGTAGATTACAGGACCAAGATATAACTCTCTGCAATATTTACACTATAAATGACACAAGGTAAAACTAATCCACTTCTAGAAAATGACTGAACGTGTTTTTCAGAATCAACAGCAGTTCTTAGAGGTTATAATTATACTTATTCTAAATTAACACCTTTTAACAATAAAGAATGCCATTCTTATTTCTTAATATTTATTGATACATGCCTGCTACAATAATCGACATAAGTTTTTGTTTACTTCTCTATATTTCTTTATATCATTATAATATTAGCGCTATAGTACATAGTTATCTGAACAGAAGTAAGTTGATTGCAAAGTTGCTTTCCCTAAAATTAATATTTGTTCCATAAAATCCTTTAAGATTCTGAGAACTATGCCTCTTAAAATCATTGGTTATAACATTTGCTAAATTAATTTATACAGGATCCTAACAGCAACCTAACATAATTAGACAGAAATAGAGCAAACCCATATCCTTAACAAAGTCCTTAGAAAAATCATGTATGGAGTACTTTACCTTATTTCCCTTTCATTAACTTTATTCACAATAATAAAAACTTAAGTCATGGTATGATGTTTGCCTGAGGATAAGTTATTTTCTTTCCTATCTTTTTGGAAGACAATCTTTAATTCAGTATTTCCCACCTCCAGAAATCTGAATTAAATTATCATTTTCCCCAGCATCCTATCACCTTCATTTATGCAGAACTCTAAATAAGAGATTTGTACTCCAGATTGCTTGTTCCAAACAGAAGCAAAGACCCTGCTAAAATTTCAAAGGGAATTGCATACACTCAAGAGATCTAGAAAAACTAGAGAAAAACGATTCTTGTTTGGAAGTCTAACTTTAGGTAGCAAAAATTTAAGAAAAGAAAGTTTTCTAAACTATGCTCTTCCAATAGAGAAAAAGAATAATCTTAACAAACAAATAAACAATTAATCAATTTATTTAATTATATTATGTCCAGCCTGGCCAGCATAATGCATTTCACAGCATTACAGAACATTATTTTTGTTCATGCTCTAGGTAAATGTTGGTATAAAAATACAGAAAGTTTGACTCATTTTTTGTTTTCTTGAAATCAGATTCACTAGGCTCTGTTCCTTCAGGCAGTTGCTCTCCTGCTCTCCACCCCTGAGCTTCATATTTGTTCACACCATAAAATAAAATTTCAGAATTTTCTTCTTGTAATAAGTGCAGAATTTTCTGATAAACATCTCAAAGTTTGTCATATACTAACTGCCTACACTCGACTAGATTCTCTGACCCTTGCTAACTTATTGTCAACAAAAACATATACTGGTGTTGCAGAGCCTCCAATAACTTGTTGGCCTGTGCCTATGACATTTCACCCTGCAAAACTACAGTCAATGACATTTGTGACTAAGGATTTCCACGATCCAAGCTTTATTAATTTCTGTTCAGAAAACAAAAGTGTGTCCTCCTGTATTAAGCAATTTAATCTATTCTAAGTTACTCGTAATATTATTTTGAGGACAAGGTGAATGAGAAAATAAACTGATTTCATTAGATAGTTTGGTGTCCACTAAGTAAGTGGGTTCTGTTCTTTGAGGTTCAAAACCACAACCTTTTTATTTCTTTAAGAATTAATGACCAGCATATATGAACAAAACAAACCTTTGAAAGATGCACTGCAATTTTGGAGCAGGATAAAAGATCAGAACCGCTGTGTTTCCTACTTCTTTTGGAGGGAAACCCTTTTCCACTGCACATTAAATGTGAAAAAGGTTTCAGAAGAATATTCTTCTATCATAATCTTATCATATAAAAGTGAGACAAATACATTATTTTACCAGAAAATTTAAATTTCTCTTTTTAAGGACAAAGGTTCAATGCCTGTCGTAGACAAGAAAATCAGAAAGACAAAAGAGCTCTTAGGTCATCTTCCCTGTAGAACACAAATGATTCATTCTAGAATACTCCCGATTGCTTTCTTTGATTTTTTTTTTTACTTGCTTTAAAGTGGTGAAACTGCTGGGAAGACTTCATTTCAAAGCCTGTTCTACAGTATTAGAAAGTGCTAAAAGAAGTTTCTTAATGATCAGGTTAAATTTTCTTATTCTCTGTGTAAATTTTTCTATTTTTCCTCTATCACTGTTACTGTCACCATAAACAGCTCTCTCCTCTTGTGTTCAAAGCATCTATACATTTACAGACTGCCATAATTAGTTAATGTATTAATATTATTCATTCTGTACTGGTAGTATGCTCAGGGTCCCCACTGTTAGCACAAAAGAAACACACTATACCAGAAATTTCCCTGTACAAAAGTTGCTTTACCGTATAAACTGGGCAATAGATCTTGAACTTATCGTCACACACAAATAAGTCTGATCAGTGTCGGCCTGGCATGGCTGAAGGCCAAGATGGCAAATAAGACACTGTATTGATTACACATTGCAGAGGATTTTCTTTTCAGCAGAAAAAGGGCAAGAGAATTTCCCTTTCATCCTGTGCTGATAGTAAAGTTGGATACTTCTAATGGATCGTTTAACCAACACCTATGTTCTTATTTTGATCAAAGGCCAGAGTTCACCTTCGTCAAACCTATGCAAGGTTTTAATGCAGAGAAAACATCATCTTTCTCTCCCATCTGACCATAACAGGCAGAAAGTAGTGGAATAAATACGTAAGGCCCAGAGAAGTCAGGCTTACGAGAAATACAAAGTCTGGCACTTCTCAGCACCTACCCTGATAGAGAAATTAACTAAGACTAGCAGGGACTGCATGATTTTCTATGTGAAGAAACAGATCCATGTATTATAATTTAAATAGTTTTAAAGGTTTTATCAAAAAAGCACATATATTTTTAATTTATACTCTCTGATCAGAAAAAGTTCTGATACAACGGCAGTATTAATAAACACAATTCTAATGTAAACAAGGATGTTTTGAGCAATATTCAGCAATCTAATCGACACCATTATTAAATAGCTGTTGGTGAGTCACATGTTTCCTACAAAAAGCTTATTTATATAACAGTTTTAAGATTAGATTCAGTACTGTTTAAGTGCAATCTTGCGCCCAGGTGTAAAAAAAAATAGTCTCGATCCAAAGTCGAGGCATGTATCTTTTTGGTCCTGAGAGATGAAATTAAGACACAAATGAGGTCAAATGCTGTGCAACTAAACCTAGTTTTATTATCAAGAAAAGTGAGAGAGAGTAGTGATAGGACAGAATGAGAAGGAAAGATGGAAATTAAACAAGTATTTGAGACAGGGTTGCAAGAATAGTCAACACCAAGGAAGTCTGGATGTTCCAGGAGTTCGATGGTCCAGGAGTCCAGGGATCGTTGATGGCAGGTCAACAAATGGTAAGTCACTCACTGTACTTTTATCTGGTCCAGCGCCTTAGCGATGGAACGCCATCCTTCTGTGCATGTTCCATCCACCTGTGCATGTTTTGATGGTTTATGTGGAGAGTTTATGCTTGGTGGTGCAACTTCGTGCATGCTCAGTTCCACTCTGGGGTCTTTGGGTGGTTGTTGGGTGGTTGCAGGCTGTCACAGGCTCCAATAAGTAGACATTATCATGGTCTGACCCATACTCAGAACCAGTCTTCGCTGATCTGCTGGCCCACAACTTTTGTGCCTCCCCGGCAGTAACAGGATGACAATTTGTACTGTCAAGGTGTCTCAGAACAAACAGTCTCTTATCTTGAGCCATCTCTTCTAGATCAGCACCAAATGTCCTCTCGTTCTGAGGAACCACTTGAGACATAAGATTAGGCTAACTTGGAGGTTCTTACACCAGGTTACTTCAGCAGACCTAGATGTCTGTCAGGCTCGAACAATTCATTGACTTAGGCCTTTGTTTTTAAGGCAACTCAGTGGAAGACTCCAAGGAATAGATGTCTTGGTATTGGATGAATACAATTAAAAGGATGAAACAGTGCAAGACTAAATAGACTGCTGTCATTATGCAAAACATTCCATTCCAAGGACACTTCAGGAGAAAACAGGAAAACACACAAATTTACTGGAGTCAAAAGATGTTTGAAAGCTATGGTGGGATTGATTTTTTTTTTTAAACAAATGAGGACTCTGAAGTTGCAGTATTTGACATGCATTGTGGGTCTAAATCCTAGTTAACTCAGTGAGCAACAAAAAAACCCCCGAAACATAAATTGCTGAGTTCAGAGAAAGGACAATCTGGTCTGCAAAATCCATGAGAAATCTCAGCACACACATTCTTAGAGGCCAGAAGTCTTTAACAGGCTGTAAATAACTGTATTTATTTATTATTTTTAAAAATGTGACTGTATAATATGTCTGGGACAGACATCAGACTGAAGTTAATGTCGTAAACTACAGAACTTGCAAGCACATGTTTTCATGAGATAATGAATTAAAACATTAAAGCACATCTTTACAGAAATGTGAAACACATATGAGTGATTTGTACAGCAAATACAAAAGACCATGTTTTAAGGGATTGCCCTTGGTCCTGTTTAAGCTAAGAGATATATACCAATTAATTTCAGTAACAGCAGATTTAGCCCCAAAGGAAAAATTCTTAAACTTGTCTAGTTAGTGGAATTTGAATTTTTGTTACTAAAATCTGATGTGGTTTTTTTGTGAACCTTGGCAATGAACCACAGCATGTTTTAGACAACCACAATGAATTTCAGCTTTAAACCATTAGGGATGCAAACATAAAAATATGTGGCCTTTTGTAAAAAATATTTTAATTTGTGCTAGGCACATAGAATTAAGTGAAATCTTAATGTATGAAAAAATTCCTAATATCTTATTATATTACATGACAGCTGGGTGTTTGAATCTGGTTACTCTAGGGAGTTAAAATTGAACAAAAGTGCTTCTAGCCTGCACATTTAAAAACTGTTCTTTCCCTAGATGGACCACAATGTTTCCCAGTGGTATAACTGATACGGAAGATATACATCCCTGTAGTCCCATATCTGCATGAACAAAAAAGTTGCACAAGAAATGAGAGACAAATTAATTTATTTCTGCAGAAGCTGAATAGACTCAAAAAAGCAGGTGAGTTTAAAGTAAAGCACATAAGCTGAAGTGAATACAACACAGACATGCATATTAACAGGAGAAATTCACGAGGTTAAGATTGGCTATAACATTATGAAAAAAAAAAAGAGACATTAATAAAAGACTCTGAGAATGGTAAAAATAAATACAAGAGGATCTACCTACACTAAAACTTACATTATGCCAACATACTAGTCATACATATCTATATTTTCAGTATCAGTGGATGCTGACACCACAAAGTGACCAATTACAGATATTAGTGTGAAAAGCTACAAAAAACCAAGAAGAAACAGATGTAAATGTTCTTTTTAGTTGTGAGGATACAAAAGAATGAGAAATGAGTGATTATGGCCTCAAAAGAAAATATCACCCTGATGCCTTCCACTATAGAAAAAATAAAGGCAAAGAATTTTTTTTTAAATTAACTATTATGACTTGACCATCACACATTCTTGAAAAGTGTCTGTTTTCCATAACTTTAATATAAACACTTCCAGATAACGGGGATGGTTTTTTAAGAATCTATAACATACCTTGCTGAACTGTGTCTTGTTCCTGACCTGGGATGCTGGATTACAGGAGAGCCGAAATAGAATAGGGTAAAATTGAAGGGAAGGGAAGGGAAGGGAAGG